>CM040430.1:43691090-43811090 GCA_022702705.1 Papilionanthe hookeriana x Papilionanthe teres | reverse complement strand
TATAATTTAGAAAGTAGCATTTGATTTTGAAAATAATTTTAAGTTTGAAAATTTTAAGATATGAAATCAAACCAATCTCACATCCCGAATAGTTTATATAAACGAGCACCACACCACAAACCGTGTATCTATCCCGAAGAATAGACACACTGCTTGATGATGGGGCTCGGTTAAATAAACTAAAAGATATGTGACATCCGTTTGGTCTGCGAACCAATTTTATAAGGCGACAAGTTCCCTTGCTTAATATAAAGAAATTGAGCAGGGTTTATATATCCTGGGTTTTTAAAGTTCCCAATAAAAGTAAGCCCCTATAGTTAATTACATCTTAAATGACGGGAATCACTTAAGAAAATTTTGATAATGATCAGTGGTTTTGCTCTCAAGAATTTCAAAGTTTAAGGTTTTCAAACAATTGGATTTTGGAAATTTCAATAGGGATCAGCTCAAATTCGGAACAGTTTATTTTAGGAATCAAAGGAAGAAAAGTAAGAGAAGCTGAGGATCCAAGAAGAATCTTGGCAACTTCCCCAACTATCCTATTGTTTGGCTTCAATTTGGGAATTTATTTAATGTTGTAATCCTGCCAATTTTAATTAATTAGGACTTATATTTGTATGACATGATCACACAAGTAGTCTCGAAGATGTGAGGGTTTATGTCGTACCAAATGACTATCTCGGAGACCTAAGACCGGTTAGGGCTTAATTTGCATAATATGATTATACAAATGCTTAACGAAAAGTTGAAGATTTATGTTGTACTAGATAAACTACCTCGAAATCCTATGGCTTGGTTATTTAATTCTAAGAAAGGTTTTGCTGAAGTAGACACGAGTTTTGCTGATGACGATGGCCGTGCTGCCCACCATGCTCCGAGCTCCTTGTTGTTGCAGAGGTTTTAGTTTTAGAAAATGATAATCAGGAGAAGAGAAAAGTGTTTTGGTTTAGAAATCTTAAAGTCCAAATATTTTTAATATTTTAATTAAAACAAATCTTAAAGTTGGTTAAACAGAACCGATTAAGATCCCACAGTTCTGTCATCCCGGCACCGTTATTTTCATCGAATTCATTTAGTCCAGATGAATTTGCTAAACTCAACTGAATGAGTTCCACACTTTCATTTAGACCATGGGAAATCACGTTAGCAACACGTGGGTTACATCATCCGAGGTATTCCCGATCATTCAACGAGTCATTTTAATTTAGTTGCAATTGTAGTTTTGTTGTTTTGTTTGTGATTAAATTTTGAGTTGTTTTATATTTTGGAATGTTGTGGCGGTGAATTTTATCTTGTGATGACTTTTAATTTAGTTTTGGTTTCAGTTCAGTGACTATCCTAAAGGTTTTTGTTTTCATGCAACAGTCTTGTTTAACATGCAAGAAAAAGTAAAGTGAAGTGCGTTTAAGTAAATTGCAATAAAGTAAATTGCAAAAAAATAAAAGCGTACCTGAAGGGTCTTCCTGTCATCCCAAGCTACACTTAAAACACATGTTAAGAGCATTTAAATGTTTATAACAAGTCCTAGGTAAAGCTAAGGGAAAGTTTTGGTTGTCTACCAAAAAAAACTAATCCTATTGCTAGTCAATTCCTATGACGTCTAGGTTCTTGTGCTTTGTTTAAGGATGATTTTCTTCATCAAAGAACAATTAAGCTAAATTATTCTTCTAAAACACCTCATTGTATTTAGGAAGTGCTTAGAACGGGTTCTAACCATCTTTTCAATATTTTTTAGATTATTTCGAGTCTAAATGAATTTTTATTGTAGAGATGAATCAATCATCCAGAAATTTTTAGTTAAGTTTTAACTTTTGTTCAGTGAACTTAGGACATTTGATTACCTGATGAATGAAATGACATCTCACTTAATACTCTATTTAAGAGTTATAATAATTAAAGCCCTTAGAGGCAAGTTGGTTTGTTGAGAATTTTAATCATTCTTAATTTGAAGTTTGAGTTAATGGTTTAAAGTGATTTAGTTTAATTATGAGGTTTTAATTAATAGTTTTAAGTTTGGAATAGTGTTCAAATTATATTTTGGATTAAATCCTTATACTTTAGGTGATCTTATTATTTTAAATTCGTTTTACTTTTATTAATTAATGATGTTAACTTAATTTACTTTAAAATTGATTTAATTTAATTTAATTTAAATTAATTTAAATATTTTTTTAATTTAACTTAACTTAATTGTTAAAATGTTATTTTAATTTAATTTTAATTTTAATTTAACTTTTACTTAGTTCAATTTAATTTAATTTAATTTAATTTAATTATTAAATTATTTAATATTTTGAACTTTTCTTTAATTTAAGGGTTATTTATTTTTTTAAATTTTTTTTTAATATACTTAGTTTGGATTATCATTTTAATCTTAATTAAGAGTTAAATATTATTGAAGTGATTTATTTAGGGATTTTTTTTATTAAAGAATTAATATCCTCTCAAGTTATATCCCTATTTTTTATAATTCAAATTTTCATTAATCTTCCAAAAATTTAAATTGTTTAAATAATTAAAGTTTCATTTTTTTGGTACATTAAGAGTGATTAATGGGTTCCTACCCTTTTAATTTCCCAAAGTTTCAATCATCCAAGAAAGATAAAATCAAATATTTTACCCTCCATTTTAATTAAACCTAAAATTTTAATAAAGGGGTTTAAATTCTTTAATTACCTTTATGCCCTTTTAGGCTTATTTATTTCATAACTCACTAAATTGAGTTCAAATGAACTTAAAATTTTTATGTCACCTAACTCACATATCAATTAAGACATTAGAGGAGAAAATTTGATTTTTGTGAATTTAATTTATTTATATAATTATTTTTAGTGAAAAATAAGGGATTTGAAGGAAAATTCAACAACATGACCAAGGAAAGGTTTCTACCCTTAACAAAATTATGGGATGTTCCTAATGACCAGAGGACCACTTGGACAAATTTTGGTGATTTTTTAAATTTTATTTTATTTATTATAATTATTTTGATTTTTGGAGTATTAATTAATTATAAAATAAAATAAAAGTTGAAAAATGGGTTTTATACTTTTCTTAAATCTCTTTGACCTCAAGAAATTCAGAGAAATAAATTTTATAATTTTCTAATTTTTCTTTGATTTATTGGAATTAATTTAGTGAAAAGGTTACAAAATACATTTTTTAATATTAAAATTTGTTTTAAGCATTTAAAATTCAATATCTTTACTTTGAGACTTGGAAAAAATATTTGGTTTATTCCTAAATGATTAGGAGGTGAAATATGATATTTTTATGATTTTTAATATTTTTATGATTTTTATTATTTTTTAATTATTTAAAATATTAAAATATGATTAAAAATAAAAAAAATTAGTAAATTATAATTTTAATTTTTATAGACTCCTCGGATATCAAAGAGCTCACAAATCCAATTTGGTGAATTTTTGAAATGTGTTTTTGAAGTTATGAATTTTTAAAGTTTAATTCTGATCATGTGGCTTAATTAATTCATTTAGTTGGGCTAAACATTTCCAATTGATTTCAAATTTTTATGCAAGGTTTCCTGTATCCTAAAGCTCAATGGAGAATTAATTTCAAGTTATTTTAATGTGTGGTTAACCCTAATTAATTAAGGATCAGTTTTGAGTAATTAGGTCAATTAGGGTTATTCTTAATAAGTTAACTCAAATATAATTATCCTAGGGTTTTTTGGTCCTAAGAAACTTCCCTAAATTTTCTTAGAATTTATTGGATAATATGCTAATTATTGGAATTAAAATACCAAAAACAGTGACATAAAATTGAAAAATATATAACTTTTTATAGAGATGGTCTCTGACCTTAAAAAATTCAGGGAATGTCCCCAAGATCACAGGCTTCAAAAGCCCTATGGTATCATGCCATGGTGAATTGTCTATGCAAATGAAGAATCAAAATACTGAAATTAGTAAATAATTAATTAAAAATAAAATACTCATCAAAATAACTTGATTTCTTTTCCAAATTATTCTCCTCTGTTCACTGAGCAAGAGGTTATTTTTAGTTTATTTTAATGATTTTTCTACACAAAGATATGGATTTTCTAAGTTCTGGGTATTTAAATAAATAAAAAAATCCATATTTTTCTACTTATCCACTCGGCAGCTCCGAAAGCCCATGCGTCGCGCTCCCATTCGACGCCGCCATCTAACTCAGTGCTCCAGGGGCCCGTGGTTCATGTAACATTCTCTAGTCCGGCGCAATCTGAACCGTCCACTCGAACACGCTCGATTGGACGGCACCTGGTCATCGTCTACGACTGGTGTGCACCCGTGACCGTTCACACTAAAACCCTAAGAACTCTCTCATTTCTCAACGGATTTTCATGTTATTATGCTCTATGGATTCGTCTTAAAGATATGAACACATCCATATGGTATTCATGCTATGAAATTAAGTAAAACAAAATGGAGAATCACTAGAAGCTCGGGAGGAGGGAATGATCCATACCTTTGCGCTGAGAAGAGTAGCTTCAATCAGAGAGTCATGTCACCTTCGATTGCACCCAAGGAAGCTCCAAATGTAGTCTCTGGCTCTGGGGAATTGTCTAGGTATGAAAGTGTCCACAGCCGATTTCAAAGCTTGGAGGCTAGAGCTTTTGGGTGGCCTGGAGAGGGGTTTTCACTGGGGAACTCCTTCTCTTGGTTCTGTGCAGGTGTGGTTGAGTTTAATTTGGATTTGGTGGAGGTTTTAGAGATGACCTAGTTTTGGGCTAAGAATTGAGCTCCAAAATTGAGCTCAATCAATGGGGTTTAGAGCAGGAGAGCAGTGGGGATCAATTTCTCTAGGTGAAGAGAAGGTCCTGGAGCAATTTTGGCAAAGTTTTGTTTAGGTCTGGTTCATCACCTTGTTTGGCCGAGAGGGTGGTGGGTTTAAATAAACATGGCTTGAAGGCTTCCCAGGGGGGTTTGAGGCTTGGGATTAGCTGCTCTATGTAAGAGAAGAACAGTCATGGTGTTCAATTGGACTGGGACAACTCAGCAAGGAAGAACTGAAAAATTTGGCTCACATGGAGCTCTCGACCATGGCATTTTCCGGTGACCCAGGTGGCTGGCCGGTAGGGTTAGGTCACAATCTCACTCAGTGGGGTCAGGGGTGGAAGTTGGTGAGTTCAATTGAGGCTTGACATGTGTAAAGGAGTTTGATTTAAGTGGTAAGGGGAAGGGTCATTTTGAGCTTAATTTGGTCAAGCCATGGAAATTGGTTGGGTTCACCCTCCAAGAGTTTGATTTGGGCTGAAATGAATCATTTGGCTCAGTCGACTTTAGGTGGAGAAGTCTCTATCCCAAGAATTTTGATTAAGCATGGGTTAGAGTGTGACATAAAATGGGTTAAAAAGGCTTAAGAAGGAGTTTGGAAAGGGATTCCCTCTCTAGCCATAAATGGTTTGGTGATGTGGAAAGTGGCTTCCAAGGCTTGCATATGGCTTATGCATGGCTTCATGGCTCCATGTGGCTTGGGGCAAAGCTTGGTCAATTACATGAAAAAGGGTTTTGAATTTTTAGACATTTTGATGGAAAATTTTCATTGGGCCACACTTGGTTTGTTTAAATGATGAAATAAAACATAGGGGGTGATTTTATCAAATGGATGACCAATGAAGATGTCATATGGGTTTTGAAATAGGTTTTGGGCCTTTGAAATTATTTTGGATGGGCTTTTAAAGTGTCTTAAAAAAGGTGGGTTTTAGGTTTTAAAACAAGTTAGTGGATGAAAGTTTGTAAAAGATTGTTTCAAATAAATGTTGGGTTTATTTTAGGGATGTGTCATGAGTGATTTGGAACAAATTTGAAGTGATTTTGAATTGAATTGGGTTTAATGTGGGTATTTTTAGTAAAGGGGCCAAAGTGGGTCAAATTGGGCTAACTTGGTTTAAGGTTGGGCTAAGGTTGGATTTGATGTAAAATTAATGTTGAGAAATGTTTATGGGAGTGTGAAAAAGAGTTTTCAACTTTGGTTGGGCTTTGATTTTGGGATTTGGGCCCATTTGGGTTAGGTTTGGGTTTAGACCAAAAATGGGGATTTTGACTTTGGGTTAGGCTTGGGTGGAGTTTAGGTTCAAATTTAGGGCAAATCTTGTTATCTTTTTGTTTGTAGTGATATTAGGAAGGTTTAAAAAAAGATTTGGGGTTAATTGGAGTTGAATTGGGTTGGTTTGGGCTAGGTTTAGGTTATGGGCCAAAATTGGGCTTTAAGCTTCAAATTGGAATTAAATCTAAATGTTAATCAAATTGGGCTTGGATTTGGTCTAAATTGACATTGAGGATATTGAATTGAAATTTAGAATTGAATTCAACCAAAATTGAGGTCAATTGGGTTGGTTTAGTGGGACATTGGGTCCACTTGGGTTAAGAATGAGTCAAATTGGGGGTTTTGGTAAAAGTGGGTTAAATTGACTAAATTGGCCTATGGTGTAGTTGATTAAATGAAACTGGGAATATTTGGGATTTTCTGAAATTTTTTGGGAATTTTTGGAATTTATGGATTTTTGGTTAAAAAGGGCATTTTGGGTATTTGGAGGGTATTGGGGGGTATTTTTGGAAATTTTGGTATATTTTGCTAAGGATGATCAATTTGAATGGTGGGAAATATTTAGGATTGGTTTTGAGGAATTTTGGGTAATTTAGGCAATTTTGCAAAAATTGGGCAATTTCGAGGGTATTTGGTAGGTTTAGCGGGTGTAGGGTCCCGAGGGTCAAAGATTGAAATTTTGGAAAAATGAAGATTGATCAAGTTTAAGTAAAATGGAATCACTTTGGTTGAGCCATGAAGCCATATCAAGCCCATAAGAGCCATGAGAGGACTTAATTGAGGCATTCACTATGTTGTTCCTAACCCTCTTAGCCAAGGGCTTAGGGGTTGAGGACCATCCATATGGATTACCTACATGAGTCAGGAAGTCAAGCTAGGTATGAATGGTTTTAGGATTTGGAATGTGTGTGAAAGTGTAATGTGTGCAGGTCAACTCTCACCAGACCAGGCCACCCAGGGTAATCCTAAGGCCAAAAAGTCCTATAGGGAACTCATCTTTTAAACCTCCACATTTGATCTTAACCCTCCAAGTGACTTAGGGGTTTACAATCAAACTTATGGGGTTTGCAGAGAGTTAAGAGGTGTTTAAATTTCTAATTGGTGGGTTCCATTTCTAGTCCTCTAAGATAGTTAATGGGAAAGCCTAAGGCTAGATTTTAAGTACTAAGGAGAGAGAAGAGAAGAGACCTCATCAAAAATGATGTCAACAAATGGACCCCCAATAGGTGTGGTGTGCTAACCAAGCACACCGCGCGTATTAGTGTTGACCAAAGAGATCAACAAAACCAACACAGACGTCTAAGTGACACACTCAGAATGGAGTAGAAACAAATTTCTGCTGGGGTGTATCGAGTATATCGCCAAGACTAGAGATCCCTAAACTCTCGCTGAGGAAAAGAGAAGGAGGTGGATTCCAGATCATAAGATCTGGGGAAATTTGTTTTAGATTTCATTTCATTTTCAGTTTTATATTTTTTTAATGTCAAGTTTGGATTTCAATTTGTTCTGAGTTTCAATTTTGATTGAGGTTTAATTTAGAATCAATTCAAGAAAATCTGGATTTGAAATGAGAATTGGATCCTAGGTTCCAACCACGGGATTTTGAAGAGAACTGGAATTTAGGTACCAGCCTCGGAGTGAGAATTGGAGTTTAAGTATCGATTGAAAAGGATGAGAGTTAGAATTTAGGTACTAATCTCAAAAGTTTAAAGAGAACTGGAATTGGGTTCCAGCCTCAAAAGGGAAAATTGAAATTTAGTATCAATCTCGGAAAGAGAGTCGGAATTTGGTACCGACCTCGAAGGGAGAGAACTGGAATTTGGTACCAGTCTCGAAGGTTTAATGAGAAATGGAAACTGGTTCCAATTCTGAAGATTTAATGAGAAATGGAAACTGGTTCCAATCTATAAGATTTAATGGAAATGGAAACTGGTTCCAATCTCGAAGATTTAATGAGAAATGAAAAATGGTTCCAATCTCGAGGATTTAATGAGAATTGGAAACTGGTTCCAATCTCAAGGATTTAATAAGAAATGTAAACTAGTTCCAAACTCGAGGATTTAATGAGAATTGGAAATTAGTTCCAATCTCGAGGATTTAATGAGAAATAAAAACTGGTTCCAATCTCGAAGATTTGATGAGAAATGGAAACTGGTTCCAATCTCAAGAATTTAATGAGAAATGGAAACTGGTTCCAATCTTGAAGATTTAATGAGAAATGGAAATTGGTCCCAATCTCAAGGATTTAATGAGAATTGGAAGTTGGTTCCAATCTCGAGGATTTAATGAGAAATGAAAATTGGTTCCAATCTCGAGGATTTAATGAGAAATGGAAACTGGTCCCCATCTCGAGGATTTAATGAGAAATGGAAACTGATCCTAATCTCGAGGATTTAATGAGAAATGGAAACTGGTTCCGATCTCAAAGATTTAATGAGAAATGGAAACTGGTTCCAATCTCGAAGATTCAATGAGAAATGGAAGTGGTTCCAATCTCGAGGATTTAATGAGAAATGGAAACTGGTTCAAATCTCGAAGATTTAATGAGAATTGGAAACTGGTTCCAATCTCGAGGATTTAATGAGAAAAGGAAACTGGTTCCAATCTCGAAGATTTAATGAGAAATGGAAACTGGTTCCAATCTTGAAGACTTGTCTGTATGAAGAGGGACCCAATCCCATGCCATTAGAACCAAATCGAACAAAGTTCGTGGCTCCATGTCAATAGAACTATTCGATCCTCTAACATACAGAGAAAAGATTTAAAAAGAACTGGTAAGTGAACCAAGTTGAAAAGACTCGACCCGGTGACAAGTCGAGGAAAAGATTTGAATTTCAGAAGAGTTTCAAATAGATTTCGTTTTGAAGAATAATTGAAGGATTCAAATCAAAGAATTCAGATTGAAGGATTCAGATTGAGATTCAAATTAAAGAATTCAGATCGAAGGATTCAAATTGAGATTCAAATTTATTTCGTTCATTTTGGTGATTCAATTTCAAAAATATTTAGAATTTGTATCAGTTTAGAATTCATTTTCACATTTTGATTCTTAAAAAAAGTTCTCATTTATTTTCATTTTGCCTTTGTTCTTTGCTCGAAATTCTTTTAATTTAATGGTGTTTCCCAGTCAATTCACACAGAAAGAGGTGAAGGCATAACATGACGTGGTCACTTTCATTTCAATCTTGTTGAAAATACATCATACATCTTGATCCAAAATATGATGATATTTTCTTTAGAATTTAATATCTCATACAATCCATATAAATTCAAAACGGATTGCGTAAGTATCTTCAAGTTTCTTCTAAAAGCAGCTGTCAAAATCCATGTCTGGATAGTGAGATACATGGACAATAACATCACCTTCCAAGTCATCCTTAGCAGAAATGCCGTATGGATGTGCATTGGAGGTGTGCTATCTCCCATGTAACTTACTGCTCGTAAGGCCAGAGATTCTCTAACTCTGGATCTTGCTGGAAGTGGAAAGGCTTTTTTTCTGTCGTTTATCCTTCTAAAGGTAACAGAGATTCGCTCAACATGCACTCCTGAAATGCAATGCTTTGCGATGTCCGCTCCATTCCCTTTTAATACCATCACGGAACCTACCGGTAGTGGTATCTCCACCGGCCCTCGAAACTCACCGGGGCCTGCTATCCGGAGGTCAGATGCAAACATGATATTGCACTGGTTGACAAAAGACACTGTGCAGAAAGGTCTAGCAAAATCATGATGGTCTCTATGTGGAGGTATGTAGTCGGCCTCCTTGTAGATGTTAATGATGCAGCTATTGGGTATGCAATCTGCGTGCAATACCCTCCATGTTATCATGCTCTTTACCATTATTTTAATAACATTTCGCATCGAATCCACCTCACTGCGATGGAGTATCCCTAGTGGATTTACTTTTCTGTCTACCGTGAAGTTGTAGCAACATCTGCACTGGATCGTAACTCTTCCTTTCCCTGGCATCCACCTTCGGGGTTTTGAATAAGTTTTTTCCCTCAGACAACCAGCTCGGCCAATTTTTTAGAGTTTAAGTATGCAGTCTACAATTTATTGTTGCTCGTAGTCTGAGAACACATCATTATGCAGCTCGAAGCCTTCTAAGATATTGATCCTCTTGCCTCTAATTCTCTCAAAGTACTCAAAAGTTTTCTTTTCAACATTCTGTATTCTTTCAAACTCATACTCTGGAATTATCTGCAATCGGCGAGGTCTACTAACATACTGGGGAATGTATGGTTCCACCCCGGCACACTCTCTTGCATGTCTTGGCTCCTCGGGGATAATCTCTGTCGGAACATCCTCCGGGGTTGCTTTCACAACAAGACTCTTCAGAACTGGCGCATCTGCTGCTAACTTGGTCAGCATCTTGCGAATGCGACGGTTCTTGTTTCTTCATTGAGTAGGAGTGAGAGTGGCTCTCCTCACCTCTTAAATTTCTATAGGTGTGGCGCTGACAAGTCTGCCTTCTATTGTAGCCACCATAGACTTAACTTTCTTATCCTCTAGTGTTGCATGAGCGGTATTTGCTTTTCTCTTTTTGCTGGTAGATGGTTGATTTGAGCCACCCAATTTCATCACTGTATGGTTGCGGAGTTCTTCCCGATCAACCGGAGTCTAATCAGTTTCTTCATATTGTAGCCCGGCCGGTGTGAAGTCAGAGTCAATCTAGATCACGGCTCCATCCTTCACCCTCTTTTCATCAAGTCCTAGACTCACGCCATTCTTAAAGTTCAGAACCAACCGCCCATTCGACATTTCTTTGTGAAAAATAAGGAAAGGATCAGGGGCTGTACTAAGAACAAGAATAGTAGAAAAATATGTTTATTAATGAAGAGCTTTTATTCGTTTATTTTAAATTTAAATAGGAGTAAGAAAAGATCAAGAGAGATCAAGAGTGAGACTCGATTTAAAAGGAAGGATAAAGGTTTTATTATCATGATTTCACGTGTTTTCTTTTTTAACATTTTTTTAATGATTTTCTTTATCATCCATTTTTTTTATTTTTTTTGGGTTCGGACCGAGTCATAAGTAATTACTGTGCCTGTGCTTCTAGGAATGAGGATTCATCCTTCGAAACATCAGGTTGCGTAATACTTCTTTAGATATCGTCCATTAATTGGAAGCATAGGTCGCTCTCCACTGCAATTTACAAGCTGGTAAGAACCTCCTGAGTAGACTGTCTCGACCACGAATGGCCCTTCCCATGTTGGTTTAAATTTACCACCTATCTTGCGATGTGCAAGAATAGGTCTTCTGAGAACTAAAACCAAGTCACCGACTTTGAATGTCCTTAGGCGAACTATTTTATCATGGGACTGAATCATTTTGGCTTGATACAGTTCCAAATTCTGCTGCGCTGAAAGTCGTTTCCCTTCCGAGCTTTCTAACTCTTCTAATCATAGTTTGGCATTCTTTTTTGTAGTAATTTTATTTGCAACTGCAATTCTGAGAGAAGGAAGCTGAACCTCTAAGGGTAGAACGGCCTCGAACCCGTACACTAAGGCGTAAGGCGTAGACTGGGTGGGCATTCTGAAAGTCGTCCTGTAGGCCCATAAGGCTTCTAACAACTTCTCGTGCCAATTTCTCTTGTTGTCTTCCAAAGTTTTCTTTAGGATTTGGAAGAGAGTTTTATTAAAAGCCTCGGCCAAGCCATTCGCTCTTAGGTAGTAAATTTTTGAATAGCGCCAATCGATCTCATGTCTTCTAACAAAATTGTTAATCTTCGTACTCTTGAATGCGGACCCGTTATCTTAGATAATTTTGTGCGGTACCCCAAAACGGTAGACAACTTGATTCTTGAAGAATTGCAGTACATGATGTGCTTTCACTTCTCTGAGCGGTATCGCTTCTGCCCACTTAGAAAAGTAATATGTAGCTGCAAGATTGAAGCGATGTCCTCTCGAAGAAGGCGGCTCTATCAGACCCACGATATATGTGCCCCAACACTCAAATGGCCACGACGTGATTGTCGGATGTAGCACATTTGGAGGTTGATGTAGAACCACTCCATGCACTTGGTACTAGTGATAACTTTTGGCAATCTTCATGCAATCGGTCATCATTGAGGGCCAATAGTACCCTAGTCTTTTAATCTTCATTTTTATTTTCGGACCTGACTGATGAGCGCCACAAAGTCCTGAGTGTACTTCTTTGACAATTTCATGAGCCTCAGACTCGCTCAAGCATCTTAGCCACATCTGATCAAAAGACCTTCTGCATAACATGTTGTTTATTAATGTGTAAGACAGAGTTCTTTTCTTGATTTGATGGGCTAATGACTTATCGTACGGTAAGTTTCCTGTTTGCAAGTAGTCTATTAGTGGCTGCCACCAATCTTCTGTATTTTCTGTCACTGCTGCAACTGTTTCTTCTACTTTTTCTGCCGATTTGTGTATCGTATCCATGTCGAGCTGTGATAGGACCTATCCTCCTTGAACTGACACTTCAACTGACTCGTCCTACAAGCAGGCAAATTCCTTTGCAAGGTGGGCTAACGCATCTATGAGAGCATTTTCTTTTCTAGGAATCTTATTGATTGTTAAATTTGGAATCTGCTCCAACAATCTCATGGCATACTGGAAGTACTGCTTGAGTCTTGGCTTTAAAATTCGATATTGTCTGGTGACTTGTTGAATTATCAACTGAGAATCCCCATAGATGTTGATATCTGTTATCCCCATCTGAATGGTTAATTCCAATCCGGTTATGACGGCTTCATATTCTGCTTTGTTGTTTGTACACTGTTTGTTAAATGGTAGGAATACCTTAACATCCCCCGCTCTGGTGTTATAAATATTAGTCTGATTCCTACCTTACCGGGCACTATTGTTTGCGATTCTTTATCTTCTAGGCTCATTATCTGCTAGTCTGGCAAGTGATTGTTAAGAGGCGATTCTGCCGGTAAAGGGTGTGCTGCGAGGAAGTCCGCTAGGACTTGTCCCTTTACGGCACTAAGGGGAACGAAAGTTATATCGAATTGCAATAGTATCATCGACCACCTAGCAAGTCTACCGGAAAGTTTCGGTCGGGTCATCAAATATTGCAATGGATTGAACTTCGAAATAAGGTTGACCTTATGAGAAAGCATGTAATGCCTGAGCTTTTGAGTGGCGAAGATCAGGGCCAAACAATGCTTATCAATAGGAGTATACTTTACTTCCATCGGAATTAGATGACGGCTTAAGTAGTAGAGAGCATTTTCTTTTCCCTCGTCATTGACCTGAGCTAGCAGGGCTCCGAGAGAGTCGTCTAAAGTCGCAATATAAAGTATTAAGGGTCTACCCGAGACTGGGGCTGCTAAGACAGGAGGTGTTATTATATATTTCTTAATTTCATCGAAGGCATGTTGACATTTGGAGTCCCAAGTAAACTTGGCATCCTTCTTAACCAAAGCAGAAAAAGGCTGACACCTTCCTGACAAATTTGAGATAAAGCGTCAAAGATATGCTAATTTTCCTTGAAAGGATCGTAACTGTTTCAAGGTTTTGGGAGGTGGCATTTCTAAGATAGCTTTAATCTTTTCCAGATCGATTTTAATTCCACGATGTCGAACAACAAATCCTAAGAATTTCCCAGAGGTGACGCCGAAGGCACATTTCAAGGGATTCATCTTAAGGTTATATTATCTTAATCGCTCGAGAATAATTCTCAAATTATACAAGTGATCCTCTTTTAGTTTGCTTTTGATGACCACATCATCCACGTAACACTCGACTTGGTTGTGAATGAGATCATCAAAAATCCTTGTCATTGCTCTTTGATATGTTGCTCCTGCATTCTTTAATCTAACTCCATCACTGTGTAGCAGTATACCCCAATTGGCGTTCTGAAGGCTGTAAGCTTTTCATCTTCTTGTGCCATCTTTATCTGATTGTATCCTGAAGATACATCCATGAAAGAAAAGACTTCATGCGTTGAAGCAATGTCGATCATCAATTCTGGAATTGGTAGAGGGCATTCGTCTTTTGGACATGCTTTATTCAAATCTCTGAAATCCACGTAGATTCTGATCTGATCATTCTTCTTTCTAACCGGTACCACATTGGCTAACCAAGTTGGATATTGTTCTTCGCAGACAAATTTAGCGTCTATTAGCTTCTTAACTTCTGCTATAACTTGTTGTTCAATCTCTAGACGCATTCTTCTCGGAGCTTGTCTAACTGGAACGGCAGTGGGATCCACTCCTAATTTATGAACTGCGACTTCTGGAGCTAATCCTGGCATTTCATCATAAATCCAATCAAAACAGTCCTTGAATTCTATTAGTAGCTTGATTATCTCTTCGGAGTCTTCTTTATTGAGTAAGGAGCTAACAAAGGTCGGCCTAGGCTCTTCGCTAGTACCTAAGTTAACTTCCATTAACTCATCTATTGTAGATTTAATTTCTTCTTTGAATTTTAGCGGAGCATGTCTGATTGGTAGATCTTCGAGATCTTTTGAAGCTTCCAAGCAGTCTTCATTAGGCTTACAAGTGACAACCAAGCAAAAATCTCGTATCGTCAACTGATCCTACTGTGCCTAATCTGAGACCATGTTTTGAATTCGGAGGTCGACTGGCATTATTCCATAATTTTTTAAAATATTGTGATTGACCTTTTGTCCATCGTCGAGGTAAGACACCACGTTGAATTAAATTTTGAACACAGGGTGAGTACCACTCAAAAGGCAGTTCCATTAATTCGGAAGAAGTAACATCTTCAAATTGTACATCATTTTTAGTATTAGAAGAAGAAGTACCACGATAGAATTTGATCGGTTTAGTACCACCACGTACTTCCTTGACCACCATACTCTCGATCTTATTAGAATAGATCGGGGTCAGGGTCATAGTATGTACATAGTGGTTAATCTTCTCGTACAATGATTTGTATTCTTCATTCTTTTCATCTTCGAGAGAGATCTTGAATCTGGGTTTCTTTTGATTCATCGTTGTTGCTTCTTTCTTGATTTCTTCTTCTTCAGAACTGGTCTCCCAATCAATGTTGATGACTGGTTTCTTCTGTCCAACTATTCCAATGTCTCTTCCACGACCTCGTCCCTGGCCTCGACCTCGGGTGCGAGTTCTGGAGAAACCTTCACCATCTTGCCGTAAGGGAGTGGTGAGTAACTGTTGGACTAGAATCTCCGACTCTTCATCGTCTTGCACTTCTTTTACTTCATTTGATATGACATTTCTAGAAAAGATTGTTTTCTTTGGAGGCACGTAGTAGGTTGCATCTTCGTGAATTCTGATTTCATGCACGGAGAATGGTTGCAAGTCACCTTTGATACACTGTTCTCCTCCTTCATAATATTTTATACACTAGTGCAGAGACGACGGTACCATCCATTTTTCATGGATCCATGGTCAACCCAGTAGAGCGTTGAACGATATCTCGGAATTAATTATGTGGAATTTTGCGGTTGTCTTTGCCAAATAATCGATCTTCATTAACAGTGTTATCGATCCGAGTGCTCTTTCTCCTTTCTGATTGAACCCACTTAATAACATCTTTTCTGCTTCAAGTTCGAGAGCATCAATTTCCAAATATGCTAACGGTCGAAGGCTCATTATGTTGATTGATGCTCCCAGATCAATCAACACACTAGAGAGCGTAAACTTTCCAATAATGACTGAAATGTACAACGGTCGATTGTGATCAGCCGTTCCGAGTAGTAAATCATTGTCCGTGAAGGTAACACGTCGTTGTTCTTTTAACGAGCAAACCTCATCGAAGGAATTATCGGCCATTTGAGCTAAACAAATCTCTGGATCAAGTAGAGCCTTGATCAGAGCTTCCTCATCTCCTTTGACGAGATCGAGCGTCGTATATGCTTAGTTTGGTTAGTAACTTCCTAAGATGGGCTAGCACGTTGTAGTCTACTTTATTACCATGTTCCTCGATTTCTTCCTGAGTGGGCAATTCCTCTGCTGGGGTTGGCTCTTCCTGAGCAACCACCTGCTTTCCTTTATCCTTTGGACCCACTCTCGGAGGTAGAACTTTTCCGCTCCTTAGATTGACTTATGTTATTTCTTCTGAATCTGGTTTTGTATCTGCCGGTGTCTCTCCTTGAATCGGAACGACTGGCTCTTCTGGCGTTGCTTCAGAATCTGATGACTCTAATTCTATTGCAATCGAAGCTCCTCAAAATTCGCAAATAGACGCGTTACTTGTTGAGCTCTCGTAGCCATCCTTGTGAATGTCTTCTTCTTCATCATGGTCATTGAGGTTTAGTATGATTTGAGAATCATTATTTATATCGGAATTGAGATCCGAATTAAGTTGGTTTTCGTTAGTTACGTAATCGTTTAGATATATATATATATATATACATAGAAATTTATTTAATATTATTCTTTTATTTTAAATATTTTAAGTGTAGTATATTATTTATAAATATAATTTAATTATAAAAATTTTTAATAGTTAAATTAGCTAAAAACAAATAAATATATATGTGTATAAATAATATATATATATATATATATATATATATATATACATATATATGTATATATATATAATTTTATATAATATTATTTTTTTTCTTTTAAATTTTCTAAGTATAGTATATTATTTATAAATATAATTTAATTATAAAAATATTGAATAGTTAAATAAATTATAAATAAATAAATAAATATATGTATTTATACATATATATATACATACATATATATGTATGTAAAAATTTATATAATATTAGTTTTTTATTTAAAAGATTTTAAGTATAATATATTATTTTTAAATAAAATTTAATTATAAAACTTTGTAATAGTTCACAAAATTATCAATAAATACATAAATAAATAAATAAATAAAGAATATATATATATATATATATATATATATATATATATATATATATATATAATATTTTTTTTATTTTAAAAATTTTAGGTGAAGTATATTATTTATAAATATAATTTATTTATAAATATATTTAATATTTAAATAAATTATAAATATATATATATATATAGATTTATATATATATATATATAGGTATATATAAATATATTTATATATATACATATATTTATTTATATCATATTAATTTTTATTTTAAATTTTTTAAGTATAGTATATTATTTATAAATATAATTTAATTATATAAATATTTAATAGTTAAATAAAATATAAATAAATAAATAAATACATGTATTTCAAAATTTATATAATATTAGTTTTTTATTTTAAATATTTTAAGTATATTATCTTATTTTTAAATATAATTTAATTATAAAAATTTGTAATAGTTCAAAAAATTATAAATAAATAAATAAATAAATAAAGAAAGAATATATATATATATATATATATATATATAATATTTTTTTATTTTAAATATTTTAGGTGTAGTGTATTATTTATAAATATATTTTATTATAAATATATTTAATAATTAAATAAATTCTAAATAAAAAAATATATATATATATAGGTATATATAAATATATTTATATATATATTTACATATATTTATTTTATATAAAATTAATTTTTATTTTATATATTATTTTTTTATTTTAAATTTTTTAAGTATACTATATTATTTATAAATATAATTTAATTATAAAAAATATTTAATAGTTAAATAAATTATAAACAAATATATATATTGGTTTATATAAATATATATATATATATATATATATATATATATATATATATATATATATATATAGTTTTATTTAATATTATTTTTTTATTTTAAATATTTTTAGTATAATATATAATCTATAAATAAAATTTAATTACAAAAATATTTAATAATTAAATAAATTTTAAATAAATATATATATATATATCGATATATATATAGATTTATCTATATATATATATATATATATATATATATATATATATATATGTATAAATATATAGATTTATATAATATTATTTTTTTATTTTAAATATTATATATATATATATATTTATTTATATATAAAAATATATATAATACTATTTTTTTGATTTTATATACTTTAGGTATAGTATTTTATTTATAAATATATTTTAATTATAAAAATATTTAATAATTAAAAAAATTATAAATAAATATATATATATATATATATATATATATATATATATATATATGTAGAGATACATAAATATATATTTATATATATATAAAAATTTATTTAATATTATTTTTTTATTTTAAATATTTAATGTACAAGTATATTATTTATAAATATAATTTAATTATAAAATATTTAATAATTAAAAAAATTATAAATAAAAAAATATATATAGAGGTACATAAATATATATTTGTATATAATAAAATTATTTAATATTATTTTTATTTTAAATATTTTAAGTATAATATTTTATTAATAAATATAATATAATTATAAAATTATTTAATAATTAAGAAAATGATAAATAATATTATTTAATATGTATATTTATATATTAATTTATATAATTTTTTTTATTTTAAATCTCTTAAGTATAGTATATTATTTTAAATAAAATTTATTTATAAAAATATTTAATAGTTTAAAAATTATAAATATATATATAGATATATATATATATATATATATATATATATATATCTATTAATAATAACAATAATAATAATAATAATTGTTTTTTAATATTTTAAGTATAATATATTATTTATAAGTACAATTTAATTATAAAAATATTTAATAGTTAATTAAATTTATAAATAAATAATTATATTTGTGTTTATATAATTTAATTTAAAAAATATTTTATAGATACTATTTTAAATATCTTAAGTATAAATAGTATAAATAGTATATTTTATAGAAATATTTTTTATAATAAATAGTATATTTTTTATAAATATGTATAGTATATTTTTTATAAATATAATTTAATTTAAAAAATAATTAATAATTAAAAAAATTATAAATAAAAAAATATATAGTTATATATATATATATAAAGTCAACTTTGGTCAAAATGGTCAATTTTTTACCCAATGAGCTACCCGTTGACCCAATATATCAAATTTTGACCAAAAAGTTTTCTTCAGTCAAAATGGTCAAATCTTAACCCAATTTCCAACTCTTTGACCAAATAGGTCAATGAGTTACCAAAAAGTCAAATTTAGTCAAAATGTTCAATTTCTGACCCAATGCCACCCTGTTGACCTAATGGGTAAACTTTTGATAAAAAATTTAATTTTGATCAAAAAATCAATTTTTGACCTAATGACTAATTTTAGACCCAATAAGTCAATATCTGACTAAAAAGTCAACTATGGTTAAAATGATCAATCCTTAACCCAATGACCAACCATTGACCCAATAGATCAACTTTTGACCAAAAAGTCAACTTTGGTCAAAATGATCAATTTTTTACCCAACGACCAACACATTGACCCATTAGGTCAATGTTTGGCAAAAAAATCAATTTTGGCCAGAATAGTCAATTTTTGACCTAATGACTAATTATTAACCTAGTAAGCCAATCTCTGACCAAAAAGTCAACTTTGGTCAAAATAGTATATTCTTGACCCAATGACCAACCCATTGACCCAGTAGGTCAACTTTTGACAAAAACTCATCTTTGGTCAAAAAGGACAATTCCTGATCCAATGACCACTCCATAGACCCGACGGGTTAACTTTCGACAAAAAAATTTAATTTTGGTCAAAATAGTCAATTTTTGACCAAATGACCAATAATTGACCTAGTAAGCCAATCTCTAACCAAAATGTCAACTTTGATCAAAATGGTCAATCTTTGACCCAATAGGTGAACTTTTGACCAAAAAGTCAATTTTAGTTAAAATGGTCAATTTCCGACCCAATAGGTTAACTTTTGACCAAAAAGTCAACTTTGGTTAAAATGGTTATACCTTAACCTGATAACTCAACCCATTGACCCGATGTGTCAACTTTTGACCAAAAAGTCGATTTTGGTTAAAATAGTCAAATTTTGACCTAATGACCTCCTATTAACCAAATAGGTCGACTTTTGACCAAAAAGTCAACTTTGGTCAAAATGGTCGATTTTGACCTAATGACTAACCCGTGCACAAATTGGTCGAATTTTGACCAAAAAGTTAACTTTTGGTCAAATTAGTACAATTTTTGACCTAATGACCAATTATTAACCTGATAAGTAAATCTTTGACCGAAAAGTCAACTTTAGTCATAATTGTCGATCCTTGACCCAATAACCAACCCATTAACCTGATAGATCGACTTTTGACTAAAAAGTCAGTTTTGGTCAAAATAGTAAATTTTGACATAATTACCAATTATTGACCCATTAAGTTAACTTTTGAACAAAAAAGTCAATTTTTGACCTAATGACCACCTCATTGACCCAAAAGGTCAACTTTTGACCAAAAGTCAAATTTGATCAAAATGGTCAATTTCTGACACAATGACATAAATGTCAACTTTGGTGTAAATGTTCAATCCTTCATCCAATGACCAACAAATTGACCCAATTTGTTAACTTTTTACTAAAAGTTAACTTTTTACTAAAAATTCAACTTTGGCCAAAATGGATAATCCTTGACCCAATGACCAACCTATTGACCGAATAGGTCAACTTTTGACCAAAAAGTCAATTTTGCTCAAAATTGTCAATTTTTGACCTACTGACCACCTTTTTGACCTAAATTGGTCAAATTTTGACCAAAAGACAATTTTGGTCAAAATAGTCAATCCTTAACCCAATGACCAACTCATTGACCCAATAGGTCAACTTTTGATTAAATAGTCAATTTTGATTAAAATAGTCAATTTTTGAATTAATGATCAATTTTTGACCCAGTAAACCAATCTTTGACGAAAAAGTCAACTTTGGTCAAGATGGTTAATCTTTGACCTAATGCTCAACCCATTGACTCAATAGGTCATCTTTTGACCAAAAAGTCAACTTTGGTCAAAATGGTCAATCCTCGACCCAATGACCAACCCATCGGCTCTAATAGATCAACATTTGACCAAAAAGTCAATTTTGGTCAAATTAATATTTTTTAATTAATGACCCAATAAGTCGATCTATGACCAAAAAGTTAACTTTGGTCAAAATGGTCAATCCTTGATCCAATGACAAACTCGTTGACCCAATAGGTCAACTTTTGACAAAAAGCCAATTTTGGTCAAATTAGTCAATTTTTTATTAATGACCAATTATTGACCCAATAAGTTAATCTCTAACCAAAAGGTGAACTTGATTGAAAATGGTCGATCCTTGACCCAATGATAAACCTATCGACCCAATCTTTTTATTTATAATTTATTTAATTATTAAATATTTTTATAATTAAATTATATTTATAAATAATATACTATACTTAAAACCTTTAAAATAAAAAAATATTATTATATATATATATATATATATATATATACATATATATATATATATTTATTTATTTCTATATATACATATATTTATATTTTATTTATAATTTATTTAACTATTAAATATTTTTCTATTTAAATTATATTTATAAATAATATATTATACTTAAAATATTTAAAATAAAAAAATAATATTATATAAATTTATATATATATATACATACCATTTTAAACAAAGTTGACTTTTTGGTCAAAAGTTGATCTATTAGATTAATGGGTGGTCATTAGGTCAAAAATTTACTATTTTGACCAAAATTGACTTTTTGGTCGAAAGTTGTCCTATTGGTCAATGTGTTTGTCATTGGGTGAAGGATTGACCATTTTGACTAAAGTTGACTATTTGGTCAGAGATTGACTTATTGGGTCAATAATTGGTCATTAATTCAAAATTTTTTTATTTTGACCAAAATTGACTTTTTGGTCAAATGTTGACCTATTAGGCCAATAGGTTCGTCATTGAGTCAAGGATTGATCATTTTGACCAAAGTTGACTTTTTGGTCAAAAGATGTCCTATTGGGTCAATGGGTTGGGCATTAGGTCATAGATTAACCATCCTGAACAAAGTTGACTTTTTGGATCGAGATTGGTTTACTGGGTAAAAAATTGGTCATTAGGTCAAAAATTGATTATTTTAATCAAAATTAAATTTTTGGTCAAAGTTGACATATTGGGTCAATGGGTTGGTCATTGGGTTAAGGATTGACAATTTTGACCAAAGTTGTCTTTTGGTCAATATTTGACCAATTTAGGTCAATGAGGCGGTCAGTAGATAAAAAAATTAACAATTTTGAGCAAAATAGACTTTTTGGTCAAATGTTAACCTATTGGGTCAATAGGATGGTCATTGGGTCGAGGATTAACTATTTTGGTCAAAGTTGACTTTTTAGTCAAAAGTTAACAAATTGGGTCAATGGGTTGTTCATTGGATGAAGGATTGACCATTTTCATCAAAGTTGACATTTAGGTCATTGTGTCAGAAATTGACCATTTTGACCCAATTTGACTTTTTGGTCAAAAGTTGACCTTTTGGGTCAATGAGGTGGTCAATAGGTCAAAAATTACCAATTTTGACCAAAATTGGCTTTTTTGTTCAAAAGTTGACCTATTGGGTCAATAATTGGCAATTATGAAAAAATTTACTATTTTGACTAAAATTGACTTTTTAGGCAAAAGTCGATCTATTCGGTCGGTGGGTTGGTTATTAAGTCAAGGATTTACCATTTTGACCAAAGTTATCTTTTTGTTCAAAGGTTGACATGTTGAGTCAATGGGTTTGTCATTGGGTCAATAGGTTTGTCATTGGGTCAAGGATTGATAATTATGATCAAAGTTGACTTTTTGGGCAGTGATTTACTCATTGTGTTAATAATTGGTCATTAGGTCAAAAATTGTCTTTTTTGACCTAAAAAGTTGACTTTTCGGTCAAAATTTGACCAATTTAGTCAATAGGTTGATCATTGTGTCAAAAATTAACCATTTTGACCAATGTTGACTTTTTGGTCAAAAGTTGACCTATTTGGTCAATGGGTGGTCATTAGGTCAAAAATTGACTATTTTGACCAAAATTGACTTTTTGGTCAAAATTTGACTTATTGGGCAATGGGTTCGTCATTGGGTCAATCATGACCATTTTGTCTAAAGTTGACTTTTTGGTCAGAGATTGACTTATTGGGTCAATAATTGGTCATTAATTCAAAAAATTGACTATTTTTGTCATTCAGTGAAAAATTAATTATTTTGACCAAAATTAAATTTTTGGTCAAAAGTTGTCATTAGGTCAACGGGGAGGTCATTATGTCAGAAGTTGACCATTTTGACTAAAATTATCTTTTTTCGTCAAAAGTTGATATGTTTTGGTGAAAAGTTAACTTGTTGGTCAAAAATTGACTTATCATTTGACCAAAGTTGACTTTTTGGTCAAAAGTTGACTTATTGGGTCAATTGGTGGTCATTCAGTCCAAAATTGACTATTTGACCAAAATTGACTATTTGGTCAAAAGTTGACCTATTAGGTCGATGGGTTTGTCATTAGGTTAAGGATTGAATATTTTGACCAAAGTTGACCTTTTGGTCAGAGATGAACTTATTGAATGAATAATTGGTCATTAGATCAAAAATTAACTATTTTGACCAAAATTTACTTTTAGGTTAAAAACGACCAATTGGGTCAATAGGTTGGTCATTGGGTCAAAGGGGTGGTCATTGGGTCAGAAATTGGTCATTTTGACCAAAGATTACTTTTTGGTCAAAAGTTGACCTATTTTGACGAAAATTGAATTTTTGGTCAAAAGTTAACCTATTAGGTCAACGGGGTGGTCATTGGGTGAGATATTGACTATTTTGATCATATTTGACTTTTGGTCAAAAGTTTACCTATTTGGTCAATGAGTTGGTAATTGGGTCAAGAATTGACCATTTTGACCAAAGATGACTTTTTGGTCAAAAGTAGACCTAACGGGTCAATGGCTTGGTCATTAGGTTAAAAATTGACCATTTTGACCAAAGTTGACTTTTTGGTCAAAAGTTGACCTATTTGGTCAATGAGTTGGTAATTGGGTAAAGAATTGACCATTTTGACCTAATATGACTTTTCAGTCAAAAAGTTGATCTATTAGGTCAGTGGGTTGGTCATTGTGTCAAAAATTGACCATTTTGACCAAAGTTGACTTTTTGTTCAAAAGTTGACCTATTGGGTCAAAGGGTGGTCATTAGGTCAAAAAATGACTATTTTGACCAAAATTGACTTTTTGGTCAAAAGTTGACCTATTTGGTTAATAAGTTTGTCATTGGGTCAAGGATTGAACATTTTGACCAAAGTTGACTTTTTTGTCAGAGATTGACTATTGAATTAATAATTAGTCATTAATTCAAAAATAGACTATTTTGACCAAAATTGACTTTTTGGTTAAAAGTTGACCTACCTGTGCTTAATGGTTTGGGCATTAGATCATGAATTGATCATTTATATTTAATAGTTAAGTAAATTATAAATAAAAATATATATATAGATATATATATATATATATATATATATATATATATATATATATATTTATTTATTTATTTATATAATATTATTATTTTTTAAATGTTTTAAGTATAGTATATTATTTATAAATATAATTTAATTATAAAAATAAGTAATAATTAAATAAATTATAAATAATGTATATATAAATTTAAATTATATTATTTTTTTATTTTAAATGTTTTAAGTATAGTATATTATTTATAAATATAATTTAATTATGAAAATATTTAATAGTTAAATAAATAATAAATATATATATATATAGGTATATATAAAGATATACACATATATAAGTTTATTTAATATTATTTTTTTATTTTAAATATTTTGAAAATAATATATTATCTATAAATATAATTGAAGTATAAAAATATTTAATAATTAAATAAATTATAAATATATATATATATATATATATATATATATATATATATTTATACAATATTTTTTTTAATTTTAAATATTTTAAGTATTGTATATTACTTATAAATATAATTTAATTATAAAAATATTTAATAGTTAAATAAATTATAAATAAATATATATAAATATGTATATGTGAATATATACTTATATATATATTTATATAAAAATTTATTTTATATTATTTTTTTATTTTAAATATTTTAAGTATAATATATTATTTATACATATAATTTAATTATTTTATATTATTTTTTTATTTTAAATATTTCAATATAATATATTACTTTTATTGCTTTTTATAAAATATTGCTTTTTATTTTAAATATTTTAAGTATAGTATATTATTTTTAAATATAATTTAATTATAAAAAATTGAATAGTTAAAAAAATTATATATATATATATATTATTTTTTTATTCTAAATATTTTAAGTATAGTATATTATTTGTAAATAAAATTTAATTATAAAAATATTTAATATTTAAATAAATTATAAATAAAAATATAGACATATAGGAATATATAAATCTATTTACTTATTTATAAATATATAAATTTATATAATCTTATTTTTTAATTTAAATATTTTAATTATAGTATATTATTTTTAAATATAATTTAATTATAAAAATAGCAAATAATTAAATGAATTATAATATATATATATATATATATATATATATATATATATATATATATATATATATATATATATATATATATATATATATATATATATATATATATATATAGGTATATATAAATATATATATATATATTGAGATAGAGTTATTTTACACTTAGTTAGTTACTTTTTCTTTTGGTGTGGAGTTGTATTGGGCTGAGTTGTTCCCATTGGGAAATTTACGTAACTTCACTCTTTTGAATCAACATGTAGGGAGCCAAGAGTCGCTCCTTCCCCCAAAAGAAATATATATATATATATATATATATATATATATAAGTTTATATAATATTATTATTTTTTTAATATATTAAGAATAGTTTATTATTTATAAATATAATTTAATTATAAAAATATTTAATAGTTAAAAAAATTATAAACAATTATATATATATATATATATATATTAAATATAGATATATAAATATATATAACATTTTTTTTTATTTTAAATATTTAAGTATAGTATATTATTTATAAATTTAATTTAATTATAAAAATATTTAATAATTAAATTTATTTTAAATAAATATATATATATTGATATATAAAAAGATAAATAATATATATATAGTATTTTTTTTCTATTTTAAATGTTTTATGTATAGTATATTATTTATAAATATAATTTAATTTAAAAAATTATTAACAATTAAATAAATTATAAATAAAAATATGTACATATATAGGTATATATAAATATATATATATATATATAAATTTGTTTCATATTATTTTTTATTTTAAATATTTTAAGTATAGTATAATATTTATGAATATAATTTAATTATAAAAATATTTAATAGTTAAAAAAATTATAAAAAATAAATATAAATATGTATATAAAATATATATATATATATATATATATTTAATATTATTTTTTTATTTTAAATATTTTAAGTATAGTATATTATTTATAAATATAATTTAATCATAAAAATATTTAATAAGAAAATAAATTGTAAATAAAAAAATAATAACTTTATATATATAAAAAAATTATATAGTATTATTATTATTTTTTAAATATTTTAAGTATAATATATTATTAATAAATATAATTTAATTATAAAATTATTTAATAGTTAAAAAATGATCAATATATATATATATATATATATATATATATATATATATATATATTTATAACTCTATATATATATATATATATATATATGTATTTACATATAAATTTATATAATATTATTTTTTTTTAATATTTTAAGTATAGTATATTATTTTTAAATATAATTTAGTTATAAAAATATTTAATAGTTAAAAAAAATTATAAATAAATAGATATAAATATATATAAATATATATATATATATATAACGTATTATTTTTTTATTTTATATGTTTAAAGTATAAAATATTAATTATAAATATAATTTAATTATAAAAAGATTTAAATATTAAATAATTTAAAATTGAAAATATATACATAGGTATTTATATATATATATATATATGTATATATATATACATATATATATATATATATCTATATATATATAAATTTATTTATTACTATTTTTTATTTTAAATATTTTAAGTGTAGTATATTATTTATAAATATAATTTAATTACAAAAATTTTTAATAGGTAACAAAATTATAAATAAAATCATATATAGAGGTACATAAATATATTGATAAAAAAATTATTTTATAGAGGTACTTGAAACATATATTGATAAAATAATTATTTAGTATTATTTTTTTGTTTTAAATATTTTAAGTATAATATATTATTAATAAATATAATTTAATTATAAAATTATTTAATAGTTAAAGAAATGATAAATATATATATCTATATATATTTATTCAAAAATATATATATTTATATAAATTTATATATAAATTTATATAATATTATTATTTTAATCTATTTATATATTTATATATATATTTATATTTTTATTATTTATATATAAATAATTATTTAATTTATTTATATATACATATTTATTTATTTAATATTATTATTTTAAAATATTTTGAGTATAGTATATTATTTATAAATATAATTTAATTATAAAAATATTTAATAGTTAAATAAATTATAACTGAATAAATATATTTGTGTGTGTGTGTGTGTGTGTGTATATATATATATATTTATGTAAAATTATTTTTTATATTTTAAATGTTTTAAGTATAGAATATTATTTATAAATATAATTTCATTATAAATAAAAAATATAGTTAAGTAAATTATAAATAAAAAAATATATAGCTATAATTTAACTATAAATAGTTTTAATTGTTAAATAATTTATATATATATATATATATATATATAAATTTATATAATATTATTTTTTTATATTAAACAATTTTTGTACGGTTTATTAATTATAAATATATTTTTATTATAAAAATATTTAATAATTAAATAAATATAAATATATATATATATATATATATATATATTTATATATTTATTTATAAATTTATTTTATATTATTTTTTATTTTAAATATTTTAAGCATAGTATATAATTTATAAACATAATTTAATTATAAAAATATTTAATAGTTAAATAAATTATACAAAAATAAATATATATCTATACAAATAAATAAATAAATAACTATATATATATATATATATATATATATATATTTATATAATATTATTTTTTTTATTATTAATATTTTAAGTATAACATATTATTTTTAAATATATTTTAATTTTAAAAATATTTAATAATTAAAAAAATAATAAATAAATATATATATATATATGAATGTATAAATATTTAATATATATATATATATATATATATATGTAAAATTATTTTTTTTATTTTAAATGTTTTAAGTATAGTATATTATTTATAAACATGATTTAATGATAAAAATATTTAATAATTAAATAAATTATATATATATATATATATATATATTTAATATATTTTTTTATTTTAAATGTTTAAAGTATAAAATATTATTTATAAATATAATTTAATTATAAAAAGATTTAATAATTAAATAAATTATAATTAAAAATAAATACATAGGTATATATAAATATATATATTTAAAAATATTTAATATTATTTTTTATTTTAAATATTTTAAGTATAGTATATTATTTATAAATATAATTTAATTATAAAAATATATAATAGTTAACAAAATTATAAATAACTAAATAAATAAATAAACAAATCTTTATATATATAAATAAATATTTATATAAATAAATAAATAATCAAATAAATAAAAATAAATAAAGAAATAAATAAATATATATGTATTTTTTATTTTAAATATTTTTAGTATATTATATTATTTATAAAATTAATTTTTATTATAATATTTTAAGTATAGTATATTATTTATATATATAATTTAATCATAAAAATATTTAATAGTTAAATAAATTATAAATAAATAAATTTATATCCGTATATATATATATATATATATATATATAATATTATTATTGTTGACCTCATTTTTGATGAGGTCTTTTCTCTTCTCTCTCCATAGTACTTAGGATCTAGCCTTAGGCTTTCCCTTTGACTATCTTAGAGGATTAGAAATGGGACCCACCACTTAGAAATTTAAACTCCTCTTAACTCCTTGCAAACCCCATAAGTTTGGTTCTAAACCCCTAAGTCACTTGGAGGGTTAAGATCAAATGTGGAGGGTTTCAAAGATGAGTTCCCTATAAGACTCTTTAGCCTTAGGACTACCCTGGGTGGCCTGGTCTGGTGAGGGTTGACCTGCACACATTACACTTTCACACAAATTTCAAATCCTAAAATCATTCATACCTAGCTTGACTTCCTGACTCATGTAGGTAATTCATATGGATGGACCTTAACCCCTAGGCCCTTGGCTAAGAGGGTCAGAAACAACATAGTGAATACCTCAAATGAGTCCTCTCATGGCTCTTATTGGCTTGATATGGCTTCATGGCTTAACCAAAATGATTCCATTCTACTCACATTCAATCAATTTTTATTTTTCCAAAATTTCAATTTCTGACCCCTGGGGCCCTACACCCACTAAACCTACAAAATGCCCTTGAAACTACCCAAAATTTGCAAAATCACCTAAATTATCCAAAATTCCTTAAAATCAATCCTAAACATTTACCCCGCTCAAATTGATCATCCATATCCAAATATACCAAAATTTCCAAAAATACCCCCCAATACCCTCCAAATCCCCAAAATGCCCTTCTTAGCCAAAAATTCCATAAATTCAAAAAATTTCCAAAAAATTCCAGAATATTCTAAATATTCCCAATTTCATTTTGTTCAACTACACCATAAGCCAATTTTATCAATTTAACCAACTTTTACCAAAACCCCTAATTTGATCCATTTTAAACCTAAAGTGAGTCCAATGTCAAACCAAACCACCCCAATTGAAATCAACCCATTTGTAGCATCATGACAAATCTCATCAAAGGAATCCAAAGTTTTCAAAATTCCAAATAACCCTTTTCCATGCAAGTGAGCCAACCTTTTCCCAAGCTATGAGCAAGCCAAATGAAGCCATGGAGCCATGCATAAGCCATATGCAAGCCATGGGGAGCCCTTTCCACCTCACCATGCCACTTATGGCAAGAAGAGGGGAGCCTTTCCTAAGCCTTCACTAAACCTTTTTTAACCCCATCAATGATACACTTTAACCAAAATTGGCCACCTCACCTTGAATGAGGACTTCACCACACATGTGAGGCTGACCCAAATGATCTCACATCAGCCCAAATCAAGCCTTGGTGAGTGAACTAAGCCAAAACTATGAATTGACCCAAATTGGACCAAAAATGCTCCTTACACCCATGCCATTTAAATCTTTAACTTTACACATGGAAATCCCAAATTGATTGCACCAAAATCAAACTCTGACATCCCCTCCACCTAAACACATATTTTGAACCCACTAATCAACCCCCATGGCCACCCAAGGCTCCACCATAACCTTCCTTATTTAAACCCCACCTCCATGGCCAAGAGGAGGAGATGCAAGATTTACCTTAGGGATACCATATCAAATTGTTTCCAAAGCTTTTAGAAGCATTCCTAAGTTCAATCAAACCATTTCTAATTGAGGCCTCACCTCTTGGACGAAGGTATCAAATTTTTTCTCCTCCAACCTAGCTTATTTTAAATTTCTATAAATATTCACATGCTTCAAGTATATCATCACCGTATAGATGTGTTCTACTCAATTAGACGATCATTTAAAAAAAAAAACATTCATTTAATTTCGTTGAGAAACGAGTGAGATATCAAGGTTTGAAGGTGGACGGTTTTGGGTGAATAACACTAGGAGAGAGGAGCAGCAGTCGTCCGATCAGGCGTGTATCTGACGGACGGCCTTGATGCAGTTGGATGGATCTTTATCCGTGAATAGGTGCCATACAAAACCACACTGGCCAATAGGAGAGCGACACGTGGATTGAGCGGGAAATGGATTTTTTGGATTTATTTTTGACACAAAACTTCAAAAAATCATAACTTTGTCTAGAAAACTCCAAAAAATAAAATAAAAATACCCTCTTGCTCATGAAAATGAGGAGAATAATGTGAAAGTAATTTTATTTTTAATTAATTAAATAGTGTTTTCAATATTTTAATTCTTCATGCATGTAGGAGCTTCACCATTACTTGAAATTTTTATATGTTATTCTATTCATAATGGTTGATCTTTCCTGATTTTTCCAAAGTCAGGAAAGATTTCCATGATGAGATATATATTTTTCAATATTATGCTTCAGTTTTCCGATAATAATTATAAAAATTACCATGTTGCTTAGAAAAATCTAGAAAAATTAGAGTATGTTTCCTTTGTCCAGAGAAACATTTAAAAATTATCTCAAGATTCATTTCAATCAAACAAACTCTAATTTGGCCAAAACCTTAAAATGGAATTTTAATTAATTAAGATTAACCACACATCAAAATAACTTGAAAATAATTCTTCACTGAACTTTAGGATTAGAAGAACCTCATATAAAAATTTGATATCAATGGGAAATGTTTAGCCCCACTAAATGAATTAATTAAGTCACATAACCAAAATTAAACTTTAAAAATTCATAACTCCAAAAATACATTTCAAAAATTCACCAAATTGATTTTGAGACTTCTCTGATATTAGAGGAGTCTATAAAAATTAAAATTATAATTTTCTAAAAATCTTTATTTTTTTACCCTACTTTAATATTTTAATAATTAAAAAATCATAAAAATAATAAAAATCACAAGAATGTCATATTTTGACTATTAATCACTTATGAATAAACCAAATATTTTTCCCAAGTCTCTAGGTTAAGTTATTGAATTTTAAAGCCTTAAAATAATTTTTATTATTAAAAAATGTATTTTCCAACATTTCTACAAAATTAATTCTAATAAATCAAAGAAAAATCATAAAAATATAAAATTTGTTTCTCTGGACTCCTTGAGGTCAGAGAGATTTAAGAAAAATATAAAATCCATTTTTCAACTTTAATTTTATTTTATAATTTATTAACACTCCAAAAATTAAAATAATTATAATAAATAAAATCTAATTAAAAAAATCACCAAAATTTGTCCAAGTGGTTCTCTTATCATTAGGAACATTCCATAATTTTCTTAAGGACAGAAACCTTTCCTTACTCATGTTATTGAATTTTCATTGAAAATCCCTTATTTTTTATTAAAAATAATTATATAAATAAATTAAATTCAGAAAAATCACATTTTTTCCTCTAATGTCTTAAATGACATGTGACTAAAGTGACATAAAAATTTCAAATTCATTTGAGCTCAATTTAATGAGTTATGAAATAAATAAGCTTAAAAGGGCATAAAGGTAATTAAAGATTTTAATCCTTAATTAAAACTTTAGGTTTAATTAAAATGGAGGGTAAAATATTTGATCTTAGCTTTCTTGGATGATTGAAACTTTGGGAAAATAAAAGGGTAGGAACCCATTTATCACTTTTAATAAACTAAAAATGAAATTTTAATTAATTAAATAATTTAAATTTTGGAAGAGTAAATTTAAAATTTGAATTATTAAAATAGGGATATAATTGGTGCGATATTAATTTTTTAATTTAAAAATCCCTAAATAAATCACTTCAACAATATTTAACTTTTAATTAAGATTAAAATGATAATCCAAACTAAGTAAATTAAAAATTAAAAAAATAAATAACCTTTAAATTAAAGAAAAGTTCAAAATATTAAATAATTTAATAATTAAATTAAATTAAATTAAATTAAATTAAATTAAGTAAAAATTAAATTAAAATTAAAATTAAATTAAATTAACATTTTAATAATTAAGTTAAATTAAATTTAAAAAAATTTTAAATTAAATTAAATTAAATTAAAGTAAATTAAATTTAAATTAAATTAAGTTAACATCATTCAATAATAAAAGTAAAAGAAATTTAAAATATTAACATCACCTAAAGTATAAAGATTTAAACCAAAAAATAATTTGAACACTATTCCAAACTTAAAATTATTAATTAAAACCTCATAATTAAACTAAATCACTTTAAACCATTAACTCAAACTTCAAATTAAGAATGATTAAAATTCTCAACAAACCAACTTGCCTTTAAAGGCTTTAATTATTATAACTCTTAAATGGAGTATTAAGTGAGATGTCACTTCATTCATCGAGTAATCAAATACCCAAGTTCACTGAGCGAGAGACAAAGTTTAACTAAACTCCTGGATGATTAATTCACTCCGTGCAACTAAATTTACTTGGACTCAAAATGATCTCGGAAATATTGAAAAGATGTTTAGGACTCATCCTAAGCACTTTCTCAATATGATGAGATATTTTAGAAGAAAAATTGAATTTACTCGTTCTTTGATGAAGAAAATCATCCTTAAACAAAACACAAGAACCTAGACGTCATAGGAGGAGTAGAAGCAGAAAGATCGCCAAGATCAAGAAAGCCAAAGCTACTGAAGTTTCTTTTCTAGAAAAAATTCCTGGGGAAAGAGAAGAAGCTGCTCGAGTATATACCTCGTTGGAAGGGAGTAGGTTTCACCCCTCTCTCTGCATCGGATGAAGAAGATGTCCGAAGGATTGCCACTACACTACCTTGACTCGCGTACTATAGTAACTGCAAAAGAAAAAGGGTTAAGACTACGCAATTTTCTCGGCTACAAGCTGTGATAGAAAAATTGGCAAAGAAAGAAAGATGCCCCGTGTCAGAAATCCTAAGAAGAATGGGACGAGTGCCAGCTAGATCCCGCCTCGGAGCACGAGCAGAGTCTGTCACTACCGTAGAGAAACCAAAGAAGAAAATGAGAGCTAGTTCACCTGTGGTTGTATCGGGTCATCATATTAGGGAGGACACCACCTATCAGCATATAGCCGACATACCGTCCGGTCCTAGGCCTTCTACTGTAAGAAGGATGGTGTGGCGACCTATTATTACCGAGTCAAGACCAACACAACGCCCTGAAAAGAAAAGTCTCGTCAAAGAGCTTGAATCAGAAGTAAGTGCTACTGCGATAAAAGAAAATCTCGAAAAAGAAGTTCAACAACCATCACATGACAACCGCGAGACCATCTGGAAGAGACCCCTCGAGGATGCTATAGGAAAGCTAAGGACGGATATCCATCGATTGGCAAAAGAAAGAGGAGAAAAGTTGGAAAATGAAGTTGACACATCAGAGTTCATGGATGAGGAGTATGCCGAGATCAACATGGTTGAGACACGAGCATCGTCTGCTTTGCAAGGTGCTCCGATGGCGGGGAAAGAGATGAGCCGAAGTGATGAGAGCACGGAGTTCGGGAAAGAGATGATATAATTTCTCAGATGGCGAAGAGGATGGAAGAGATGGCTGCTGCCTTAGCCACTCTCCATAGTCAGGTGCAACCTCAGAAAGAAACACCTCCAGAGATCATCCATATTTTAGATGAAGGAAAAGAGATCACATCTGTAAACGGAGACGAGCCACCAAAGAAGGATTCTGCACAGAGCATGATTCCTGAAAAGGACATTAAAAACATGGTAGAACAACAAGTGCGAGAAGCCCTGACACAATCTAAGAGTGGAGCATCTATTCAGATGGGTAGACCTTACCCCGAAGAGTTCGATGCAGTCGAATACCCGAAAGGATTCGTACCACCTCTGTTTAAGACTTTTGATGGAACAGGAAATCCCCGGCAGCATGTCGCACATTTTTGTGCTAGTTGCTGCAATGCCGGTGGGAGTGTCGCCTTAATCTTCCGTCAGTTCATCGGCAGTTTGTCAGGGATCGCCTTCTACTGGTACGCAGAATTGCTAAATGGTTCAGTTAAGACCTTTACAGAGTTAGAAAACCTTTTCGTTAAGCAGTTTGCCTAGGCTCGGAACCACATCACCATTAGTGATCTAGTGGTGGAACACCAAAAACCGAACGAGACTTTAGTGGATTACATACTTCGATAGAGAAATTTAAGCATAAAGTGTGAACCACAGCTTCAAGAACAACATGCAGTCAGCATCTTGCTTAAGAGTATCCATGGCCCGATAGCACTTCTCCTTAAAGGATTTACAATCAAGACTTTCGAGAAGTTGCTTAGCAAGGCCGGGAGCTTGCAAGAGGAAGCAAAGCAGCTAAGTTTCGTGGACAAGAATGATAAGCAGAAACTCGTGAAAACATTCAAAAAGAAATCTGGAATCGTCACGACAGTCGATAAGGGCAAGCAGCCAGTGCAGATACAGCCAGAGCGGCCACAGCCTAGCTATCAATTATCGCAGCGTACTTACCAACAACCTCAGTAGGGTTATCAACAGCCTCAACTGAGCTATCAGTCCCCTCAGCATTATGAATAACCGCCTCATCCACAACATACCCTGAAAGATTTTCTGAACAAGGAATATTCATTCAAAACTGAAGCAGTAGCGAAAATGTTCCGCAGTTTAATGAAGACACCAGATTTTCAGCTACCAGAGCCCAAAAGGCTGGAATAAGACAATAAGAATGATCATCCAAACTATTGCCCTTACCACCAGATGCTCGGGCATAAGATAGAGGATTGCATCACTTTCAAGAGTTGGCTTGACAACAATCTCCGGAAAGGGAACATAACGATCCCAAAGGAATACATGAAGGAACCCCAAAAGGGAGGTTCTGTCAACGTTATTTCAATGAATCCCATTGTTCCAATAGACCCTTACACAACCCAGGATGGATGGAGTTCCGTCTGGACAAAGTCTTCAAAGAAAATCTTAGATCACATCCAAAATGCTTCGGTGCGTACTTCAACTTGAAGTTTGAAACCTGCCAAGCCGGCACTATCACTTGCGATTGAAGAACCGTCCCAGAAGGAAGAGAAGATCATTGAAGAGAAGAAAATCGAGGCTCCAAAGAGTAGACTAGGGGCTACTTATTCTAGGATGGTTGTTTCCGATTCGGGGGAGAAATCCCTCGAACCTTTGACTCTGTATGAGTATTTGCTCACCCCGGTGGGATCTTATAATGATAAGTGTTTTGGCGTTAGCAACGTTTTGACTGTTTATAACGATTATGTAACTAACAAAAACCAACCTAATCCGGATCTCAATTCCGATATAAATAATAATTCTCAAATCATACTAAACCTCGATGACCACGATGAAGAAGATGCTAACAAAAGAGGCTACCAGAGCTCAACAAGCAACGAGTCTATTTCCAAATTTTGAGGAGCTCCAATCGCGATAGAATTGGAGTTATCAGATTCCAAAGCAATGCTAGATAAGCCAGACATTCCAATTCAAGAGGATACACCGACAGATTCAACACCAAATTCAGAAGAAATAAGTGAAGTAAATTTAAGAAGTGGAAAAGTTCTACCTCCGAGAATGGGTCCAAAGGATAAAGGAAAGCAGGTGGTTGCTCAGGAGGAGCTAACCCCAGCAGAGGAACTGCCCATTTGGGAAGAAACCAAGGAACATGGTAATAAAGTGGACTATAACGTGTTAGTCCATCTTAGGAGGCTACCAGCCAAACTAAGCATATACAATGCTCTGATCCTGTCAAAGGAGATGAGGGAAACTCTGATCAAGGCTCTACTTGATCCAGAGATTTGTTTAGCATAAATGGCTGGTAATTCCTTCGACGAGGTTTGCTCGTTAAAAGAACAACGAGGTGTTACCTTCATGGATAATGATTTACTACTCGAAACCGCTAATCACAATCGACCGTTATACATTTCAGTCACTATTGGAAAGTTTACGCTCTTCAGGGTGTCGGTTGATCCGGGAGCATCAATCAACATAATGAGCCTTCAAACATTAGCATATTTGGAAATTGATGCTCGCAAACTTAAAGCAGATATGATGTTATTAAGAGGGTTCAATCAGAAAGGAGAAAGAGTACTCGGATCGATAACACTATTAGTGAAGACCCGTGATTTGGCAAAGACAACCACAAAATTCTACATAATTGATTCTGAGACATCGTTTAACGCTCTACTGGGTTGACCATGGATCCATGAAAACCGGATGGTACCATCATCTCTACTCCAATGCATAAAGTATTACGAAGGAGGAGAATAGTGTATCAAAGGTGACTTGCAACCGTTCTCCGTGCACAAAATCAGAATTCACGAAGATGCAGCTTACTACGCACCTCCAAAGAAAACAATCTTTTCCAGAAATGCCATACCAAATGAAGCAAAAGAAGTGTGAAACGATAAAGAGCCAGAAATTCTAGTCCAACAGTTACTCACCACTCCCTTACGGCGAGATGGTGAAGGTTTCTCTAGAACTCGCACCCGAGGTCGAGGCCGGGGACGAGGTCGTGGAAGAGACATTAGAACAGTTGGATAGAAGAAACCAGTCATCAACGTTGATTGGGAGACCAGTTTTGAAGAAGAGGAAATCAAGAAAGAGGCAGCAACAGTAAATCAAAAGAAACCCCAGTTCAAGATCTCTCTCAAAGATGAAAGGAATGAAGAATACAAATCAATGTACGAGAAGATTAACCATTATGTACATACTATGACCTTGACCCTGATCCAATCTAATAAGATCGAGCGTATGGTGGTCGAGGAAGTGCATGATGGTGGTGCTAAGCCAATCAAGTTCTACCGTGGTGCTTCTTCTTCCAATACTGAAAAAGATGTACAATTTGAAGATGTTACCTCTTCCGAATTAATGGAACTGCCTTTTGAGTGGTACTCTCCATGTGTTCAAAATTTAATTCAATGTGAAGTCTTACTTCGACGATGGACAAAAGGTCAATCACAACATTTTGAAAAATTATGGAATAATGCCAGTCGGCCTCCCAAATTAAAACATGGTCTCGGATTAGACACGGTAGGGTCTGTTGACGATATGGGATTTTGTTTGGTTATCACTTGTGAGCCTAATGAAGACTGCTTGGAGGCCTCAGAAGATCTTGAAGTTCTGCAAATCAGAGATGCTCCGCCAGAATTTGAAGAAGAAATTAAATCTACAATAGACGAGTTAATGGAAGTTAACTTAGGTACTAGCGAAGAGCCTAGGTCGACCTTTGTTAGCTCCTTACTCAATAAAGAAGACTCCGAAAACATAATCAAGCTACTGATGGAATTCAAGGACTGTTTTGCTTGGAGTTATGATGAAATGCAAGGATTAGCACCAGAAGTCGCAGTTCACAAATTAGGGGTGAATCCCACTGCCATTCCAGTTAGACAAGCTCCGAGAAGAATGCGTCTAGAGATTGAACAACAAGTTATAGCAGAAGTTAAGAAGCTAATAGACGCTAAATTTATCTGTGAAGAACAATATCCAACTTGGTTAGCTAATGTGGTACCAGTCAAAAAGAAGAATGGTTATATCAAAATCTGCGTGGATTTCAGAGATTTGAATAAAGCATGTCCAAAGGTTGAATTCCAGCTACCAATTCTAGAATTGATGATCGACATCGCTTCAACACATGAAGTCTTCTCATTCATGGATGGATCTTCGGGATACAACCAGATAAAGATGGCATCAGAAGGTGAAAAGCTTACAGCCTTCAGAACGCCAATTAGAGTTTACTGCTACACAGTGATGCCGTTTGGATTAAAAAATGCAAGAGGAACTTATCAAAGAGCAATGACAAGGATTTTCAATGATCTCATTCACAACCAAGTCGAGTGCTATGTAGATAATGAGGTCATCAAAAGCAAACTAAAAGAGGATAACTTGTATGATTTGAGAATTGTTTTCGAGCGATTAAGACAATTTAACCTTAAGATGAATCCCTTAAAATGCGCCTTCAGCGTCACCTCTGGGAAATTCTTAGGATTTGTCATCCAACATCGTGGAATTGAAATCAATCCGGAAAAGATTAAAGCTATCTTAGAAATGCCACCTCCTAAAACCTTGAAACCATCACGATCCTTTTAAGGAAAATTGGCATATCTTCGACGCTTTATCTCGAACTTGTTAGGAAGGTGTCAGCCTTTTTCTGCTTTGGTTAAGAAGGATGCCAAATTTACTTGGGACTCCAAATGTCAACATGCCTTCGATGACATCAAACAATATTTAATGACACCTCCTGTCTTAGCAGCCCCAGTCTTGGGTAGACCGTTGATACTTTATACCGCAGCTTTAGACGACTCTCTCGGAGCCCTGCTAGCCCAGGTCAATGATGAGGGAAAAGAAAATGCTCTCTACTACTTAAGCTGTCGTCTAATTCCAACGGAAGTAAAGTATTCTCCTATTGAGAAGCATTGTTTGGCCCTGATCTTCGCCGCATATAAGCTCAGGCACTACATGCTTTCCTAAGGTCAACCTTATTTCGAAGTTTAATCCATTGCAATATTTGATGACCCGACCCACGCTTTCCAGTAGACTTACTAGGTGGTCAATGATACTATTGCAATTCGATATAACTTTCATTCCTCTTCGTGAGGTAAAGGGACAAGTCCTAGCAGAATTCTTCGCAGCACACCCTTTATCGGCGGAATCGCCTCTCAACGGTGACTTGCCAGACGAGCAGATAATGAGCCTAGAAGACCCTTGTTGACCTCATTTTTGATGAGGTCTTCTCTTCTTCTTTTTAGTACTTAGGATCTAGCCTTAGGCTTTTCCTTTGACTGTCTTAGAGGACTAGAATTGGGACCCACCACTTAGAAATTCAAACCACTTCTTAACTCTCTCGCAAACTCCACAAACTTGACTCGTAGACCCCTAATCACCTAGAGGGTCGAAATCAAATGTGGAAGTTTAAAGGATGAGTTCCTATAGGACTCTTTGGCCTTAGGACTACCCCTGGTGGCCTGGTCCGGTGAAGGGGCCGACTTACACACACACTACACCTATACACTACACTTTCACACACCTATACCTAACTTGACCCGCTCGACTCATGTAGGTGACTCACATGGATGGTCCTTAACCCCTAAACCCTTGGCTAAGAGGGTTAGGAACAACATAGTGGATACCTCAAATGAGTCCCCTCATGGCTCATATGGGCTTGATAAGGCTTCATGGCTCAACCAAAATGATTTCATTCCACTTATATTCACCCAATCTTCAATTTCCCAAATTTTCAATTTTTGACCCCCGGGACCCTACACCCGCTTAGCCTACCCAAAACCCTTGAAACTACCCAAATTTCTCAAAAATTTCCAAATCACCCAAAATTCTCCAAAATCTTTCCTAAACATTTCTCTCCACTCAAATTGATCATCCATAGCCAAAAATATCAAAAATTCCAAGAATACCTCCCAAAACCCTCCAAATACCCAAAATAACCCTCTTGACCCAAAAATCCAAAAATTCAGAAAATTCCCAGAAAATTCTAGAAAATCCCAAATATTCCCAATTTCATTTTGTTCAACTACACCATGGGCCAATTTTATCAATTTATCCTACTTTTGTCAAAACCCCCAATTTTACCCATTTTAACCCAAAGTGAACCCAATGTCAAACCAAACCTACCCAATTGACCCAAATTTTGGTCCAATTCAATTCTAAATTTCAATTCAACATTCCCAACACCAATCTAGACCAAATCCAAGTCCAATTTGACTGACATTTGGATCCAATTTCACTTTTGGCCTTAAAGCCCAATTTGGACCCATGACCCAAACCTAACCCAAACTCACCCAATTCAACTCTAATTAACCCCAAATCTTTTCTAAATCTTCCTTAACACTCCCACAAACAAAACACTAACATGATTTGCCCAACATGTAGACCCAAACCCTACTCAAACGCAACCCAAAGCTAAAAGGCCCAATTTTGACCTAAACCCAAACCTAACCCAAATAAGCCCAAACCTCAAAATCAAAGCAAAACCAAAGTCAAAACCTCTTTGAAACACTCCCATAAACATTTTCCAACATTAATTTTACATCAATTTCAACCCTAGCCCAACATTGGCCCAAGTTAGCCCAATTTGACCTATATTGGCCCATTCACCAAAGAAGCCCAAATTCAACCCAATTCAAACCCAAATCACTCCCAATTTGCTCCGAGTCACTCATGACACATCTATGAGCTAAACCCAACAATTATTTGGCCCAAGCCTTTACCAAAATTTCATCCTAAAATCCATTTTAAAATTCAAAAAGCCCACTTCCCTTAAACCTTCCTAAAAGCCCAAACTTCATGCTAAAGCCTATATGACACATTCTTTTCATCACTCCATTAATTGAAATTATCCCTAAAGCCTAAATCAATAATCAAATCATTCCAAATTAGGCTTTATCCAAATTCCGTCAAAAGTACCCAATATCCTTAAAAAACCATTTTCATTAAACCAAGCCAACTTTTTCCAAAGCCAAATGGAGCCATGAAGCCACTCTTAAGCCACATGTAAGCCATGTGAGTTGCTCACATGTGACCTAACCACATTTGGCAAAAGGAGGGCCCCCTTTCCTAATCCTTCTTAAACCTTTTTTTTTCCTTAAGCATGTCACACACTAAACCATGCTTAGCCACCTCATCATGGATGGAGACCATACCATTTTCTCTTGGCTGACCCAAGTGATCCTTTTCAGCCCAAAACTAGGCCTTGGGTGGTGCACCTAGCCCAAAGGGATGGGTTGACCAATTTGAGCCAAAATAAGCCTCTCCCCATTCCATTTCAATCCAAGCTCTTTACACATGGCATTGGCCAATTGACTGCACTAAGCCCCAGCCCTGACCTCCCTGATGACAACAGTGACCTGACCCTGGCCGGCCAGCCACCACAGCCGCCGGAAACCACCAGGCCGAGAGCTCACATGTGAGCCCAAACTTGGAATTCTCACCGTCGAGTCGCCCCATCCCCGAGTGGCCATTGTAGCTCTTCTTCTCTTGCTAAGAGCAGCTGATCCCAAGCCCTAACTCTCCCTGGGAGGCCCTCCACCCTCTCCTATTTAAACACCACCCCCTCTCGGCCATGAGAGGTGCTGAAACAACCTTAAGGAAACTCAGCCAAAATTGTTCCAGACTACTCCCCACACATAGAGCATTTGATCCCCACTGAATTCCAGCCCCAATTCCCTCCAGCTGAGCTCAATTTTGAGCTCAAACTTTAGCCCAAAAACCAGGACACTTCTTCATAGTGGATCAATCTTCAAATTGACTGGTCCTACACCTTCACCAGACCAAGAGGAGAAGTTTCCCACTGAAAGCCCCATCCCCAGGCCACCCAGTTGCTCCAGCCTCCAAGCTTTGTGATCGGTTGTGGTCGAAATCATACCTAGGCGATTCACCAGACCAGGAGACTTCATCTGGAGCTTGTTGGGATCCAATCGAAGGTGACACAACCCTCAGATTGAAGCCACACTTCTCTGAGCAAAGGTATGAGCTAATTCTTCATCCCGAGCTTCTGGAGATTCTCCATTTCAAATGCTTTAATTTCAATGCATGATCACCGTATAGATGTGTTCGTCTCTTCAAGACGAATCCATAGAGCATAAGAATACGAAAATCCGTTAAGTATTGAGTGAGATATTAGGGATTTAGTGTGGACGACTCTCAGGTGAGGACACTTGGGGACGATGAACGGATGCCGTTCATTTAATACACGCGCGGACGGACGGTTCAGATGGCGTCGGACCAGGAGATGGTACGTGAACCGCAGGCCGCGTGGCGCTGAGTAGGAAGGCGGCGTCAAATGGGAGCGCGCCGCGTGGCCGTTCGGAGATGCTGAGGATGACGGGGCGCCGCGTGGATAAGTAGGAAATTAGGTTATTTTTTCTATTTATTTAATTCCCTAAACTTCAAAAATGCATAACTTTGTGTAGAAAAATCAGAAAAATAAAATAAAAATACCCTCTTGCTCACTGAACAGAGGAGAATAATGTGGAAAAGAAATCATTTAATTTCATCAAGTATTTTATTTTTAATGATTTATTTCCCTTCTGCATTGTTTTAATTCTCCATGCATATAGGAAATTTACCATGGCATGAGACCATAGGGCTTTTGAAGCCTCTGAATTTGGGAACATTCCCTGAATTTTCCAAAGTTAGAAGCCATCCCTATGAGAAGTTATTAATTTTTCAAATTCATGTTACTGTTTTGAGTATTTTAATTCTAATAATTAGCATGTTGTGAAATAAATTCTAGGAAAATTTGGTGATGTCTCTTATGACCGGAGGACCACTAGGAAAAATAGGTTTTGAGTTAACTCATTTAAAATAACCCTAATTAGCTTAAACACCCAAAATAGACCCCTAATTAATTAGAGCTAACCATACATCAAATTGACTTGAAATCAATTCTCCACTAAACTTTAGGATTAGAGGAACCCACCATAAAAATTTGAAGTCAATTGGACTTGGTTAGCCCTACTAAATGGGTTGTTTAAGCCATTTAGGCAATTTGAACTTTAAAAATTCATAACTTTCAAAATACTTTTTAAAAATTCACCAAATTGGTTTGAGAGCCTCCCTGATATCAGGGGAATTTAAGAAAAATAAAATTGTAATTTTCTAAAAAAGTTGATTTTTTGTATTATTTTAATATTTCAATAATTAAAAAATAATAAAAATCACAAAAATAATAAAATTCACCAAAATGTTACATTTTGAATTTTAGTCACTTAGGAATAAACCCCATATTTTTCTTAGGTCTATTTAATGAGATATTAAATTTTAAAGCCTTAGGGTAATTTTAAAATTAAAAAATGTATTTTCTAGCATTTTCAATAAAATAATTATAATAAATTAAAGAAAAATTAGAAAATTGCAAAAATTGATTCTCTGATTTCCTTGATATCAGAGAGATTTTTAAAAAATATAAATTTCATTTTTCAACCTTTATTTTATTTTTAAATTAATTAATACTCCAAAACTTAAAATAATTATAATAAAAATAATATAATTCGAAAAAATCACCAAAATTGGTCCAAGTGATCCTCTGGTCATTAGGAATGTCCCATAATTTTCTTATGGACAGAAACTTTCCTTTGGTCATGTTATTAAATTTTCCTTGGAAATCTCTATTTTCTACCAAAAATAATTATATAAATAAATTAAATACAGAAAAATCACATTTTCCCCTCTCATGTCTTTATTGACATATGAGTGAAGTCACATAAAAATTTTAAGTTCATTTAAGCTCAATTTTGTGAGTTATGAAATTATTAAGCTTGAAGGGCAAAATGGTAATTAAAATTTTAACCCTTAATTAAAACTTTAGGTTTAATAAAATTAACAAATAAAATTGTCGGCATATTTTTAGGTTGTGTGTTTTATTTTGAAAAGGGGTCGCCTAACAGAAGTTGTCGGCGAATTTTTAATTTAATTTAAATAAATAATTTGAAAAGTAGTATTTGACTTTGAAAATAATTTTAAATTTAAAGATTTTAAGATATGAAATCAAACCGATCTCACGTCCCAAATAGTTTATATAAACGAGCACCGCACCACAAACCGTGTATCTATCCCGAAGAATAGGCACACTGCTTGACGATGGGGCTCGATTAAATAAACTAGAAGATTTGTGACATCTGTTTGGTCTGCGAACCAATTTTATAAGCCGACAAGTTCCCCTGCTTAATATGAAAGTATTAAACAGGGTTTATACTACCTGGGTTCTTTAAAATTCCCTATAAGGGCAAACCCCTATACTTAATTACATCTTAAGTGATGGGAATCACCTAAGAAAACTCTCGATAATAATCAATAATTCTGCTCTCAAGAATTTCAAAGTTTAAGTTTTCAAAGGATTGAATTTTGGAATTTCAATAGGGAATGGATCAAGTTTAGAACATTTTGTTTTGAGAATTCAATGGAAGAAAGGTAGGAGAAATTACGGATTCGAAGTGAACTTCGGTAATTTCCCGACTATCCTATTGTTTGGCTTGAATTTAGGAAAGTCCTAATGTCTATTTAATGTTTTGATTTTGTCGATTTTAATTAATTAGGGCTTATATTTATATGATAGAATCATACAAATAGCCTCGAAGATATGAGGGTTTATGTCGTATCGGACGACTACCTCGGAATCCTAAAACCGGTTAGGGCTTAATTTACATGACCTGATCATGCAAATTCCTAACAAAGGTTGCGGGTTTATGTTGCACTAGGCAAACTACCTCGAAGTCCTATGGCTTGGTTATTTAATTCTAGGAAAGTTTTGCCGATGTAGACTCGAGTTTTGTCGATGACGATGGCCGTGCTTGCCCACCACGCTCCGAGCTCCTTGTTGTTGCGAGAGGTTTAGTTTTAGAAATCATAAATCAGTGGATGAGAAAAGTATTTTGGTTTAGAGAAAATCTTAATTTCCAAGTGTTTTCAATATTTTAATTAAAACAAATCTTAAAGTTGATTATAACGACACCAGTTAAGATCCCACGGTTCCATCCTTCCGGCATCATTATTTTTATTGGATTCACTTAGTCCAGATGAATTTGCTAAACTCAACTAAATGAGTTCCACACTTTCATTTAGACCGTGGGAAATCCCGTTAGCAACACGTAGGTTACATCATCCGAGGTATTCCCGATCATCCAACAGGACGTTTTAATTTAGTTGTAATTGTAGTTTTGTGTTCTGTTTGTGATTAAATTTTAAGTTGTTTTATATTTTGAAATATTGTGGCGGTGAATTTTATCTTGTAATGACTTTTAACTTAGTTTCGGTTTCAGTTTTAGGGACTATCCTAAAGGTGTGGGTTTTCATGCAACAGTTGTTTATCATGCAAGAAAAAGTAAGCGTGATGCAATTAAAGAAATTGCAATAATGTAAATTGCAATAAAATAAAAGCGTACCTGGAGGGTCTTCCCGTCATCCCAAGCAGCACTTAAAACACAATTAGGATATTAAAGCAAGTTCCTAGGTAGAGCTAAGGGAAGGGTTATGGTTTTCTACCAAATTCCTAATCCTATAGCTAGTCATTTCCTACGACGTCTAGGTTTTGTGTTTTGGTTTGAGGACGATTTTCTTCATCAAAGAACAATTGAGTTCAATTGTTCTTATAAATATCCTATCATATTGAGGAAGTGCTTAAGAAGAATCTTAAACATCTTTTTAATATTTCTAGGATTATTTTAAGTCCAAATGAATTCAATTACACAAATGAATTAATCGTCCGAGTTTTAGTTAAGTTTTGTTGTCATCTTACTCAGTGAACTAGGATGTTTGAATGTCCTATAAGTGAAGTAACATTTCATTTAATATTACGTTTAGGAGTTATAGCAACTAAAGCTTTCGAGGGCAAATTGGTCTTCAAATGGTTTGTGATTTAGTTTAATTTCAATTAATGGGTTTAAATTTAGAATAGTGTTCAAGTTGCTTTATATTTAATTTCTTTCTGTTTTAGGTGATGTTATTTAATTCAATTTAATTTTAAATTAAATTTAATTTAATTTAATTTTAATTTAGTTTAATTCAATTTAATTCAATTTAGTTTGATTTGATGTTGAATTAATTTAATTTGATTTAATTTAATTTCTTTTAATTTAATTTAATCTGATTTAATTTTAATTTAATTTAATTTAATTTAATTTAATTTAATTTGATTTGTTTTAACTTAATTTAATTTAAATTTGATTTTATTTATTTAATTTAATTTAATTTAATTTATTCATTTAATTTAATTTAATTTGTTTATTTAATTTAATTTAATTTTACTTTTAATTTTAATTTAATTTAATTTAATTTAATTTAATTTAATTTAATTAATCTTTATTTTAATTTAATTTGATTTAATTTAATTTAATTCAATTTAATTTACTTTATTTAATTTAATTTTTAATTTAATTTTATTTTTAACTTTAATTGAAATTTTAAAAGAGTTTAATAATTTAACTTTAGTTTAATGATTAAGTCTTTTAATATTTCAAATTTGAGTCATCATTTTAATTAAGAATTGAATATTAATGAGATGATTAATTTAGGGATTTTTAAATTAAAGAATAAATCTCTTCCCAACAATATCCCTATTTTAATAATTCCAATTATATTATTCTTCTCAAATTTAATCAATTATTTAATTATGGTTTATTTTAATTATTTTAAATTGTTTAATGGGTTTCTACCCTTTGATTATTTAAATTTCAATCATCCAAATCAGATTAAGATCAAATATTTTACTTGTTAATTTTATTAAACCTAATGTTTTAATTAAGGGTTAAAATTTTAATTACCATTTTGCCCTTTAAGCTTAATAATTTCATAACTCACTAAATTGAGCTCAAATGAACTTGAAATTTTTATGTGACTTCACTCATATGTCAATAAAGACATGAGAGGAGAAAATGTGATTTTTCTGTATTTAATTTATTTATATAAATATTTTTGGTAGAAAATAGAAATTTCTAAGGAAAATTTAATAATATGACCAAGGGAAAGTTTCTGTCCTTAAGAAAATTAGGGGACATTCCTAATGACCAGAGGACCATTTGGACCAATTTTGGTGATATTTTGAATTATTATATTTTTATTATAATTATTTTAAGTTTTGGAGTGTTAATTAATTTAAAAATAAAATAAAGGTTGAAAAATGAATTTTATATTTTTCAAAAATCTCTCTGATATCAAGGAAATCAGAGAATCAATTTTTACAATTTTCTGATTTTTCTTTGATTTATTATAATTATTTTAGTGAAAATGCTAGAAAATACATTTTTTTAATTTTAAAATTACCCTAGGGCTTTAAAATTTAATATCTCATGAAATAGACCTAAGAAAAATATGGGGTTTGTTCCTAAGTGATTAAAATTCAAAATATGACATTTTGGTGAATTTTATTATTTTTATGATTTTTATTATTTTTTAATTAATAAAATATTAAAATAATATTAAAAATCAACTTTTTTAGAAAATTAAAATTTTATTTTTTTTAAATTCCTCTGATATCAGCGAGGCTCCTAAACCAATTTGATGAATTTTTAAAAAGTATTTTGAAAGTTATGAATTTTTAAAGTTTAAATTGACTAAATGGCTTAATCAACCCATTTAGTAGGGCTAACCAAGTCCAATTGGCCTCAAATTTTTTATGGTGGGTTCCTCTGATCCTAAAGGTCAGTGGAGAATTGATTTCAAGGGTTTTGGGTAGGTTAAGCGGGTGTAGGGTCCCGGGGGTCAAAAATTTAAAATTTGGAAAATTAAAGATTGGGTAAATTTGAGTGGAATGAAATCATTTTGGTTGAGCCATGAAGTCATAACAAGCCCACATGAGCCATGAAGGGACTCATTTGAGGCATTCACTATGTTGTTCCTAACCCTCTTAGCCAAAGGCTTAGGGGTTAAGGACCATCCATGTGAATCACCTACATGAGTCGAGGAGGTCGAGTTAGGTATGGGTGTGGTTTTAGGAGGTATGTGAAAGTGTAGTGTATAAGTGTAGTGTGTGTGTAAGTCGGCCCTTCACCGGACCGAGGCCACCCGGGGCGGTCCTAAGGCCAAAGAGTCCTATAGGAACTCATCCTTTAAACTTCCACATTTGATTTCAACCCTCCAGGTGATTAGGGGTCTACGGTCGAGTTTGTGGAGTTTGTTGGGAGTTAAGAAGTGGTTTGAAATTCTAGATGGTGGATCCCAATTCTAGTCCTCTAAGATAGTCGAAAGGAAAAGCCTAAGGCTAGATCCTAAGTACTAAAAGAAGAAGAGAAGACCTCATCGAAAATGAGGTCAACAAATGGACCCCCAATAGGTGTGGTGAGCTGACGGAGCACACCGCGCGTATTGGTGTTGACCGAAGCGATCAGCAAAACCAACACAGATGTCCAAGTGACAAACTTAGGACGAAGTAGAAGAGTTTCCGCTGGGGAGTGTCAAGTATATCTCTGAAACTGGAGATTCCTGAACTCTCGCTGGGGAAAGGAGGTGAATTCCAAATCACATGATCTGGGGGAATTTCGATTTAGATTTCATTTTTTTTCAATTTAAGTTTGGATGTGTAATTTTAGATTTTGATTTTTTATTTTAAATTGAAGTTTTATTTAAAATTAATTTGAGAAAATTTAGATTTGAAACGAGAATTGAAACCTAAGTTCCAATCTCGGGATTGCAAAGAAAACTGGAATTTAGGTACCAGCCTCGGAGTGAGAATCGGAGTTTAAATGTCGATTGAAAAGGATGAGAATCAGAATTTAGGTACTGATCTCGAAATTTTAAATGGAGCTGGAATTGAAAATTAAAGTATCAATCCTGGGAGAGAATCGAAATTTAAGTATCGATCTCGAAAGAGAGTCGGAATTTAGGTACCAACCTCGAAAATGATGAGAATCAGAATTTAGGTACTGATCTCGGAATGAGAACAAGAATTTAGGTACTAGTCTCGAAATGAGAGCTGGAATTTAGGTACCAGTCTCTAAAGTTTAGAATTGAAATTTAGGTATCAATTCAAAAGAGAATCGAAATTTAGGTATCGATCTCGAATGAGAGTCGGAATTTAAGTACCGACCTCGAAGGAAGAGGACTGAAATTTAGTTACCAGCCTCGGAGGTTTTGAATTGAAATTTAGGTATCAATTCGGATGAGAATCGAAATTTAGGTATCGATCTCGGAATGAGAACTAGAATTTAGGTACCGATCTCGGAAATTTTGAATTGAAATTTAGGTATTAATTCGGATGAGAATCGAAATTTAGGTATCGATCTCGGAATGAGAAGCTGGAATTTAGGTACCGGTCTCGAAATTTTGAATTTAATTTTAGGTATCAATTCGGATGAGAATCGAAATTTAGGTATCGATCTCGGAATGAGAACTTGGAATTTAGGTACCGAGTCTCGGAAATTTTGAATTGAAATTTAGGTATCAATTCGGATGAGAATCAAAATTTAGGTATCGATCTCGGAATGAGAAGCTGGAATTTAGGTACCGATCTCGAAATTTTGAATTGAAATTTAGGTATCAATTCGGATGAGAATCGAAATTTAGGTATCGATCTCGGAATGAGAACTGGAATTTAGGTACCAGTCACGGAAATTTTGAATTGGAATTTAGGTATCAATTCGGATGAGAATCGAAATTTTGGTATCGATCTCGGAATGAGAAGTGGAATTTAGGTACCAGTCTCGGAAATTTTGAATTGAAATTTAGGTATCAATTCGGATGAGAATCAAAATTTAGGTATCGATCTCGGAATGAGAAGCTGGAATTTAGGTACCGGTCTCGGAAATTTTGAATTGAAATTTAGGTATCAATTCGGATGAGAATCGAAATTTAGGTATCGATCTCGGAATGAGAACTGGAATTTAGAGTACCGGTCTCGAAATTTTGAATTGAAATTTAGGTATCAATTCGGATGAGAATCGAAATTTAGGTATCGATCTCGGAATGAGAACTGGAATTTAGGTACCGATCTCGGAAATTTTGAATTGAAATTTAGGTATAAATTCGGATGAGAATCGAAATTTAGGTATCGATCTCGGAATGAGAAGCTGGAATTTGGGTACCGAGTCTCGGAAATTTTGAATTGAAATTTAGGTATCAATTCGGATGAGAATCGAAATTTAGGTATCGATTTCGGAATGAGAACTGAAATTTAGGTACCGAGTCTCGGAAATTTTGAATTGAAATTTAGGTATCAATTCGGATGAGAATCAAAATTTAGGTATCGATCTCGGAATGAGAAGCTGGAATTTAGGTACCGATCTCGGAAATTTTGAATTGAAATTTAGGTATCAATTCGGATGAGAATTGAAATTTAGGTATCGATCTCGGAATGAGAAGCTGGAATTTAGGTACCGATCTCGGAAATTTTGAATTGAAATTTACTGTGGAGATTTGGATTTAGTGAGAGATTGGAATGAGACATGAAAGTGTTTTATATCCCATGGGAATCGATCAAAGTCTGATTACTTGGCGAAGGGTACAAACCCATGCCACCGGATCAAATTGAAAATTCTTCGTGATTCTGAAACCATCCTGAGAGGGGGTTTCACAGGAGGTCCAGAATAGATCTTGATTTGAAGAAGGATTGGAGGGTTTGAGAAGATGGGTTTAAACTGGAATTTAGTTTGAGCTTTAAATTTGTTTTGTTTGTCCTTTAACTATCCCGTTTTTTTTGTTTATTTGGTGTTCAACATTTTTTAGATTTTTAAGGAAAGTTTTCTTTTATTCCCTTTTTTTTTATTTCTTTTCTGTTCTTTGTTCGAAGTTCATTTAACTTTAATGGTGTTTCCCGATCAATTTGCACAAAAGAGGTGAAGGCCAAAAATGTGACATGGTCACTTTCATTCCAATCATGTCGAAGATACATCATACAACTTGATCTGGAATATATTTCATACAATCCATGTAGACTCAAAACGGACTATGTATGATCTTTGTCGATCCATCCAAAGAAGCATCTGTCAAAAATCCATGTCTGAATAGTGGGGTACATGGTCAATAACATCACCTTCCAAGCCATCCTTGGCAAGGATGCCGTACGGATGTACATTGGAGGTGTGATATTTTCCATGTAACTCACAGCTCGTAAGGCCGGAGGCTCTCTAGCTACGGGTGCAGGCTGGAAATGGTAAGGTGTCTTCCTGTCGTCCATCCTTCGAAAGTAGCTCGAGATTCGCTTCACTGGTACTCTGGTATGCAATGCTTAGCGATATCCGCTCCGTTGCCCTTCGGTATCATGACGGAACCTACCGGTAATGGTATCTTCACCGGCCCTCTAAACTCACTCGGGCTCGCTATCCGGAGGTCGGATCCGAACATGATGTTACACTCGTTCGGGAAAGAGAGCGTGCATAAAGGTCCGACAAAGTCGTGGTGATCTATGTGTGGGGGTATGCGGTCACCACGCTTGTAGATGTTAATAATGCAGCTATTGGGTATGCAATCTGCTGGAAGTACCCTCCATGTTATCAATCTCTTTACCATTCTCTTGATGACTAATGGCATCGGATCCACTTGGCCATGACGGAGTATTCCCGGTGGGTTTCCCTTCCTGTCCACCGCAAAGTTGTAACAGCATCCACATTGTATTGTGATTCTTCCTTTCCCTGGCATCCATCTCCGGGGTTACGAGTATGTGTTTTCCCTTAGGCGGCCCGCTCGGCCCATTCTTTTCAAATCCCGGATGCAATCCACGATTTGTCGTTGTTCATACTACGAGAATACGTACGTATGTAGCTCGAGGCCCTACGAGTATATTGATCCTTTTGCCTCTAATTCTCTCGAAGTATTCAAAGGTCTTCTTTTCAACATTACGCATTCTCTCCGGCTCGTATTCCGGAATAATCTGCAGATGGCGAGGCACAGTGACATATTGTGGGATATACGGTTCAATCCCTTCACGTTCTCCCGCATACCTTGGCTCCTCGGCGATGATGTCAGTCGGGACATCCCCCGGGGTTGCTTCTGCAACAAGGTCATGCATCACTGGTGGTTCTATCTGGTGGCGTGGTAGCCTTCTTTCTTCTGGTCTTTGTGAGATTTCCCTGGTCCTTTCTGTTATCCTAGGAGCTGGCCTCCTTTCTTTAGGTTCCTGGTGAACCGGTGTCCTTGAAGTGTACGTACTGGCAGTAGCAACTGTCTCGTCGCGCTGGTCCGCAGCTAGTTTTGTTAACATCTTACGGATACAGCAATTCTTATTTCTTCGTTGCGTTTCTGTGAGAGTAGCTCTTCGAACTTCTTGAATCTCTGTGGGCGCGGCGCTGACAAGCCTGCCCTCTGCTGTAGCGACTACAGACTTCATTTTCTTATCTTCTTCAGTGCTTGCCTTTCTTTTCTTGCTGTTGGATTGGTGGCTTGGGCCACCCACTTTCATCACTTGTCCGCCCGGGTAGTTCTTCTCGGTCAGCGGGACCCGATCACTTTCCTCGTATCGTAGGCCTGCTGGTGCGAAATCCGAGTCAATCTCGATTATCGCTCCATCTTTCACCCTCTTTTCATTGAGTGCAAGGCTTACGCCATTTCTAAAGTTCGGGACCAACCGCCGCTCAACATTTCCTGCGAAAAGACAAGGAAAAGGATCAGGGGCTGTATTAAGAACAAGAACATTAAGAAAATGTTTATTAAAGACATTTTTTTTATATATTATATTTTTTTGTACTTTCAAATTTAACAGGAATGAAGTTGGATAAGATCAGAAAAGAGATTTTGATTTGGAAAAGAAAACAAGGAAAACTTTATTATCATGATTTTATTTATTTTAGCACATTTTTTATTATTTTTTGGTTCGGACCCAGTCATAAGTAATTACTTCGCCCGTGTTTCTTAGGGATGAAGAATTCATTCCTTCGAAACATCAGGTAGCGTAATACTTTTTCAAGTATCATCCGTTGATCGGAAGCATATGTCGTTCTCCCTGGCAATTCACTAGCTGGTAGGAACCTCCTGAGTATACTGCTTCAACCACAAACGGTCCTTCCCAAGTGGGTTCAAATTTTCCCCTATCTTGCGGTGTGCAAGAATAGGTCTCTTGAGAACGAGAACTAAGTCACCAACTTTGAAGGTTCTTGGGCGGACCAGTTTGTCATGGGCTTGAACCATCTTAGCTTGGTATAGTTCTAAATTCTGTTGCGCTGCAAGCCTTTTCCCTTCCAGGCTTTCTAATTCTTCGAGTCGTAACTTGGCGTTCTCTTCTGTCGTGATCTTGTTTGCAACTGCAATTCTGAGTGAAGGAAGCTGAACCTCTAAAGGTAATACTGCCTCGGACCCATACACCAGAGCGTAAGGTGTAGCTTGAGTAGGAGTTCTGAAGGTTGTCCGGTAGGCCCATAAGGCTTCTAATAACTTCTCGTGCCAATTTCTCTTATTATCGTCCAAGGTTTTCTTTAAGATTTGAACGAGAGTTTTGTTAAAAGCCTCAGCCAGGCCGTTTGCTCTTGGGTAGTAAATTGTTGAGTATCGCCAGTCAATCCCGTGTCTCCTGACAAAATTGTTGATTTGCGTGCTTCTGAATGCTGACCCATTGTCCGAGATAATCCTGCGCGGCACTCCTAAATGATAGACAACTTGGTTCTTGAAAAACTGTAGCACATGGTGTGCTTTCACTTCTCTATGTGGAATTGCCTCTGCCCACTTGGAAAAGTAATCTGTAGCCTCAAGAATGAAGCGATGTCCTTTCGAAGATGGTGGTTCTATAGGACCCACTATATCTGTGCCCCAACATTCAAATGGCCACGACGCAATTGTCGGATGTAGCACATTTGGAGGTTGGTGTAGAACCACTCCGTGCACTTGTCATTGGTGACGGCTCTTGGTGATTTTCATGCGGTCGGTCATCATCGAGGGCCGGTTGTACCCTAGTCTTTTAATTTTCATTTTCATCTTCGGACCCGATGGTGAGCGCCACGGAGTCCCGAATGCACCTCTTTAATAATTTCACGGGCCTCGGACCCGCTTAGGCACCTTAGCCACATTTGATCGAAAAGACCTTCGTACGATGTGTTGTTTATTAATGCGTATGACGGAGTTCTTTTCTTGATCCGATGGGCTAGCGACCTATCGTCCGGTAGCTTTCCTGTTTGCGGGTAGTCCATCAATGGTCGTCGCCAATCTTCCGTGTTTTCACATCACTTTGTTGCAGTCGATACTTTTTCTTTTTCGATTTATGTATCGTGTCCATGTCGAGTCGTGATAGGACCGACGTCCGTGAACCGACACTTCCACTCGATTCATCTTGCAAACGAGCAAATTCTTTTGCGAGACGGGCTAAAGCATCTGCTAAAGCATTTTCTTTTACGGAATTTTGTAGATCGTCACATTTGGAATTTGTTCCAACAGTCGTATGGCATACTTGGAAGTATTGCTCGAGTCTTGGTTTTAGAATTATGTCTTGTCCGCGATCCGTTGAATGATTAGCTGCGAATCTCCGTAGATGTTGATGTCCGTTATCCCCATTTGAATAGCTAATTCCGATCTCGTTATGAGGGCTTCGTATTACGCTTCGTTGTTTGTACATGGATTACTGTCGAGTGGTAGGAGTATCTTAACATCCCCCATTCGGTGTTATAAAGATTAGCCCGATTCCTGCCTTACCGGGCACTATCACTTGCGATTCTTCGCCTTTGTGTGTCGAAGATGCTCCGTCGAAGTATAATTCCCAACGTCGATCATCAGGGTCTTCTAGGCTCATTATTTGTTCATCTGGCAAATCGTCATTGAGAGGAGATTCTGCCGGCAAGGGGTGTGTTGCGAGAAGTCCGCTAAGACTTGTCCCTTTACGGCACGAAGAGGCACGAAAGTTATATCGAATTGCGATAATATCATTGACCATCCGGCAAGTCCGCCGGAAAGCGTTGGACGAGTCATCAAGTATTGCAATGGATTAAACTTCGAGATCGGGTTGACCTTATGAGAAAGCATGTAGTGCACTGAGCTTTTGAGCGGCGAAGATCGGGGCCAAACAATGCTTTTCAATTGCGGGATACCTTATTTCCGTCGGAAGTAAACGACGGCTTAGATAGTAAAGAGCATTTTCTTTACCCTCATCATTGACACAGGCTAACGGGGCTCCGAGAGAGTCGTCTAAAAGCTGCGGTGTAAAGTATCAGCGGTCTACACGAGGCTAGAGCTGCTAAGACGAGAGGTGTCATTAAATATTGTTTAATGTCTTCGAAGGCCTTCTGGCACTTCTCTTCCCAAATAAATTTGGCGTCCTTTTTAACTAGTGCCGAGAAAGGCTGACACCTACCTGACAAGTTTGAGATAAAGCGTCGAAGATATGTCAACTTCCCTTGAAAAGATCGTAGTTGTTTTAAGGTTTTGGGAGGCGGCATTTCTAAGATAGCTTTAATCTTTTCCGGGTCGATTTCAATTCCAAGATGTCTAACAACGAATCCTAAGAATTTCTCGGAGGTGACGCCGAAGGCGCATTTTAAGGGATTCATCTTAAGGTTAAATTGTCTTAATCGTTCGAAAACAATTCTCAAATCAAACAGGTGGTTTTCCTTTACTTTGCTTTTGATGACTACATCGTCCACGTAGCATTCGACTTGATTGTGGATGAGATCATCAAAAATTCTTGTCATCGCTCTCTGGTATGTTGCTCCTGCGTTCTTCGATCCAAATGGCATCACACTGTGTAGCAATATACTCCGATCGGCATTCGAATGCTGTAAGCTTTTCATCTTACGGAGCCATTTTTATCCGGTTGTATCACGAAGATCCATCCATGAATGAGAATATCTCATGTGTCGAAGCAATGTCGATCATTAATTCGGGATCGGTAGAGGGAATTCATCCTTTGGACATGCCTTGTTTAAATCTCCGAAGTCCACACAAATTCCGATATGACCATTCTTCTTTCGGTCGGCACTACATTGGCTAGCCAAGTCGGGTATTGTTCTTTACGGACAAATTTAGCTTCTATTAGCTTTTTAACTTCGGCTATGACTTGTTGTTCAATTTCTAGACGCATTCTTCCGGGACCTTGTCGGCTGGGACGAAGTAGGATCCACTCCTAGCTTATGGACTACGACCTCTGGAGCTAATCCTGGCATCTCATCGTAGTTCCAAGCAAAACAATCTTTAAATTTCATTAATAACTTGATTATTTCTTCGGAGTCTTCTTTATTGAGTAAGGAGCTAAGAAAGGTAGGTCTAGGCTCTTCGCTTGTACCTAAGTTAACTTCCGTTAGTTCATCTATTGTAGATTTAATCTCTTCTTCGAATTCTGGTGGAGCGTCTCCAATTTGTAAATCTTCAAATTCGTCTGTAGTTTCCATGCACTTTTCATTAGATTCGCAAGTGACAACCAAGCAAAATTCGGTATCGTCAGCCGATCCTCTCGTGCCAAATCCGAGTCCATGCTTTGAATTGGGTGGACGACCGGAGTTATTCCATAATTTTTCAAAATGTTGCGATTGGCCTTTTGTCCATTGTCGAGGTAAGAAACCACGCTGCATTAAATTTTGAACACAGGGAGAGTACCACTCAAAAGGTAATTCCATTAATTCTGATGAAGTGACATCTTCAAGTTGTACATTATTTTCAGTTTTGGAGGAAGAAGCACCACGGTAGAATTTGATTGGCTTTGCACCGCCGCTACGTACCTCTTTGACCACCATACCCTCGATCTTATTAGAATGGATTGGGGTTAGGGTCATAGTATGTACGTAGTGGTTAATCTTCTCGTACATCGATTTATATTCTTCATTCTTCTCATCTTCGAGAGAGATCTTGAATTGCGGCTTTTTCCGACTTATTGTCGCTGCTTCTTGTTTGATTTCCTTTTCTTCTTCAGAACTGTCTTCCCAATCAACATTGATGGCTGGTTTCCTCTGTCCAACTATCCTAACGTCTCTGCCACGACCTCGTCCCCGGCCTCGACCTTGGATGCGAGTTGTGGAGAAACCTTCACCATCTCGCCGTAAGGGAGTGGTGAGTGATCGTTGGACTAGAACCTCGAGGTTCTTCGTTGTCCCGAACTTTCTTTGCTTCATTTGTTATGGTATCTCCGGAGAAGATTGTTTTCTTCGGTGGTGCATAATAAGTTGCATCTTCATGGATTCCAATTTCATGTACGGAGAATGGTTGTAAGTCACCTTTGATGCACTGCTCCCCTCCATCGTAGTATTTGATGCACTGATGTAGAGATGATGGTACCATCCTGTTTTCATGTATCCATGTATCCATGGTCGGCCCAGTAGAGTGTTGAACGACGTTTCTGAATCAATTATGTGAAATTTTGCGGTTGTCTTTGCTAAGTCACCGGTCTTCATTAGTAGCGTTATTGATCCGAGGGCTCTTTCTCCTTTACGGTTGAATCCTCTTAATAACATTTTGTACGCCGAGCTCGCGAGCATCAATTTTCAAATATGCTAGTGTTCGAAGACTCATTATATTGATTGATGCTCCTGGATCCACCAATACTGCGGAGAGCGTAAACTTCCCGATTGTAGCCGAAATGTACAACGGTCGGTTGTGATCTGCTGTCCCAAGTAGTATGTCATTGTCCGTGAAGGTAACACCTCGCTGTTCTTTTAACGAGCAAACCTCATCTAAGGAATCTCCAACCATTTGAGCTAAGCAAATTTCCGGATCAAGTAAGGCCTTGATCAGAGCTTCTCTCATCTCCTTTGATAAGATGAGAGCGTCGATGGGCTAGCACGTTGTAGTCCACTTTATTTCCATGTGTCTCGATTTCTTCTCGAATGGGTATTTCTTCTGTCGGGGTTGGTTCTTCCTGAACAACCACCTGCTTTCCTTTATACTTTGGACCCATTCTCGGAGGTAGAACTTTTCCACTTCTTAAGTTAACTTCGTAATTTCTTCTGAATCTAGTGTTGAGTTTGCTGGTGTTTCATCCTGAATCGGAATGACAGGTTCTTCTTGATTAGCTTCAGAGTCTGAAGGCTCTAACTCTATTGTGACTGGCGCTCCTCGAAACTCGCAAATAGATTCGTTGCTTGTTGAACTCTCGTAACCTCCTTGATGGATGTCTTCTTTGTCATCGTGATCGTCGAGATTGTGTATGATTTGAGATTTGTCGTTGGTATTGAAATTGATGTCCGGATTGTCGCTAGTTACGTAATCGTTAGAAACAATCAAAATGTAGCCAACGCCATCACCCTTATCATTATATGATCTAACCGAAGTGAGCAGATAATCATACAGAGTCAGAGGTTCGAGGGATTTCTCCCCCGAATCAGAAACAACTATCCTAGGATAAGCAGCCCCTAGTCTAGCCTTAGGAGCCTCGGTCTTCTCTTCTTCGTCAATTTTCTTCTTCTCTTTAATCATCTCCTGTTGAGGTGGTTCTCCTATCGCAAGTGATAGTGCCGACTTGGCAGGTTTCGAACTTTGAATTGAAGCTTGCACCGAAGCGGTTTGGATGCTGTCTAAAATCTTCTTTGAAGACCTCGTCCAAGCGGTAGTCCATCCATCGTCAGTTGTATAGGGATCTATCGGAACGATGGGATCAGTTGAGATAACATTGACGGAACCTCCTTTCTGGGGTTCCTTCATGTACTCCTTCGGGATTGTAATATTCCCTTTTCGAAGGTTGTCATTAAGCCAACTTTTGAAGGTAATGCAATCTTCTATTTTGTGTCCAAGCATCCGGTGATAAGGGCAAAAGTTGGGATCACTTTTCTTGTTGACTTCCTCGCGGTCTCTTAGGCTCGCAGCGTGGAAATCCGGAGTCTTCATTAGACTACGGAATATTTTCGACCTTTGCTTCATTCTTGAATGGATATTCCACTGCTCGGAAGCTCCCTTAATGTACGTTGCGGACGAGGCGGTTGTTCATGCTCGTGGAGATGAGTGATAGCTGGGTCGGGGTTGTTGATAATTCTGTTGAGGTTGCTTGTGGCCGTTCGGACGATATTTGTATTGGTTGCTTGCCTTTGTCGGCTAGCTGCAACGATCCGGATTTCTTTTCAAAAGTCTTCACGAAGCTTCGCTTGTCTGTCTTGTTGGCGAAACTTAATTGCTTCGCCTCCTCTTGCAAGCTTCCGGCTTTGCTTAACAATTTCTCGAAAGTCTTAATAGTGAATCCTTTGAGGAGAAGTGCTATCGGGCCGTGAATGCTTTTAAGCAAGATGACGATTGCATGTTGTTCTTGTAATTGTGGTTCACACTTCAAGCTTAAGTTCCTCCATCGAAGTATGTAATCCACCGGAGTTTCATTCGGCTTCGCTTCTCTACCACTAAATCACATATAGTGATGTGGTGCCGAGCTCCGGCGAATCACTTGATGAAGAGGTTTTCTAGTTACGAGAACGTCTTCATCGAACCATTTGGTAATTCGCGTACCAATCAAAGGCGATCCACGACGAGTCGGCGACGAGCGCGTCGGAAGAGTAATGCATCGCTCCCGCCGGCATTGCAACAACTGGCACGAAAGTGTTTAACATGCTATCGGGGGTTCCCTGTTCCATCAAATGTCTTGAACAGAGGTGGTATGAAGCCTTTTGAGTATTGGACAGCGTCGAATTCTTCCGGGTAAGGTCTACCCGTCCGAATGGATGTCCCGCTCTTCAATTGTGCTAAGGCTTCTCGCACTTACTGTTCCACCAAGCTTTTGATATCCTTTTCTGGAATCATGCTTTGTGTCGTATCTTTCTTTAGCTGATCGTCCCCGTTGAAGGATGTAATCTCCTTTCCTCCGTCCACAATGTGAATGACCTCTGGGGCGTCTCTCTTTGGGGTTGCACTTGACTTTGGAGAGTGGCAAGAGCTATAGCCATCTCTTCCATCCTCTTCGCCATTTGGGCGATCGTATCGTCTCTCTCTTTTGAGCTGTCTTCTCATCACTTCCGGCTCCTCTCTTTCTGCGGCTGCAGGAGCACCTTGTGAAGCTGACGAAGCTCGTGTTTCGACCATGTTGATTTCTGCATACTCGTCGTCCATGAACTCCGATGAATCAATCTCGTCTCCGAATTTCTCCTCTCTTTCTTTTGCTAGCCGTCGAATATCAGTCCTCAACTTTTCCATAGCATCTTCTAGCGGTCTTTTACGTGTGTCCTCGCGGTTGTCTTGCGATAGGCTGCCGGGTCCCCTTCTCACGAGTCCCCTTTACCGCGGTGGCGCTTTCTTCGGATTCGAGTCTCCGACGAGACTTTCCTTTTCGAGCTGTTGTTTCGATCTTAGCGCCGGTGAGTGGGACGCCATACCATCCTTCTAGCGGCGGAAGGTGCTAAGACCGGATGGTCGCGTCGGCCAAATGCGGGAAGGTGGTATCCTCCCTAATCTGTAATCTCGAAACGACGACGGGCGGATTAGCCTTCATCCTTTTATTTGGCTTTTCCATAATGACGGCGAGGTTCTACTCGGGGCCCGAGACGGGATTTGGCGGCGCCCGCCCTATCCTTCTTAGAATCTCCGATACGGGGCATTTCTCTTTCTTCGCTAGTTTCTCGATCACAGTCTGTAGTCGGGTAAATGGCGTGATCCTAGCCCTTTTCTTTCTGATGTCGTCGTAGTATGCTGGTCGAGGTAATGTAGAAACGATCCTGTGGACATTTTCTTCATCAGCTGTGGCGGAAAGGGGATGGAATCTACTTCCTTCCAGAAAGGGTGTATCTTCAGGCAATGGTATGTATTCGGGTAGTGGTGTATACTCGGGGATTTACGGGATTTCTTCCGGGAAAGCGACTTCGAGCGGCTACGGCCTTCACGGTAATCTTCACCGCTTGTTCCTTCTCCGGGTCCGTGTTAGTGATGGAATTCTTGAGACTGGACCCGATTTCGAAAACGGAAGGTCTCACGGGAAAGTCCGTACCCTCCACGGTAGCGGGTTCACCATAGTTCCGGATCTCCTTCCCCTTTAATTTGGCGAAGCCGGGGTAGGTGCGGAGACGACCGGACCGGCGGGGGTAGCAACAACGAGTCCTCCTGCGGACGGCGGTACTCATCTCGGTCGGGATCTTTTGCGGGGAGGAAACTCTCGAGTTGACTGAGGTTGAACTCGAGCAACGGCTTCTCGGCTTCGGATACTTTGTTTGTCGGCGCGAAAAGGGAAACGTCGGTGATCTTGACATTCGTGTTCTCGAACCCTTGTCCAAACCGGATGATCCCATTGTCGGGCGGCTCATCCTTATAAACGGCGAAGTCCGAGTCCATTGGTGAAGGAGAAAATCGGCTTCGGGGCTTCCATTTCGCGGGGGTAGATTCGAGTTGTCGAGTCCCAAGTTATGCTTCTTCTCATCGGGACGAAAAGAAAGGAATCGAAAAGAGTCCGAACTCATTCTTGTTCATGTATTTATAAGAAGGAGTTATTTGTTAAAAGAGTCATTCATTAAAAGGGTTTGTTTATTTAGAACGGAATGTTCGAAAGGTGTAAAGAAGGTAAGGAAACCGATTCGAGTTGGAAAGGAAAAGAAAGTCTTATGCAAGACTTCTCGACTCGAAGGATCACTCCTGACTAACACCTATTGGGGGTCCACCCCACCTCGGAAATGAGGTAAAAGGATCTCGGAACCTCTCTGTTTAGGGGTGTCTAAACGGTGGCTCCTAAATCCAAGAGAATGTTGGTTATACTTGTTCAAGGTAGAAATGAACATAGCATCCCAACGGAAAGAAGGGTAGTTTGATCCATTAAGGACATGGATGCACTACCGATTTTTGAAAGCAGAATTATCTGATTATAATGGAGAGAGGAATTCGTCCCCAGCGGAGTCGCCAGAAGTTGTCGGCATATTTTTAGGTTGTGTGTTTTATTTTGAAAAGGGGTCGCCTAACAGAAGTTGTCGGTGAATTTTTAATTTAATTTAAATAAATAATTTGAAAAGTAGTATTTGACTTTGAATATAATTTTAAATTTGAAGATTTTAAGATATGAAATCAAACCGATCTCACGTCCCAAATAGTTTATATAAATGAGCACCGCACCACGAGCCGTGTATCTATCCCGAAGAATAGGCACACTGCTTGACGATGGGGCTCGATTAAATAAACTAGAAGATTTGTGACATCCGTTTGGTCTGCGAACCAATTTTATAAGCCGACAAGTTCCACTGCTTAATATGAAAGCATTAAACAGGGTTTATATTTCCTGGGTTCTTTAAAATTCCCTATAAGGGCAAGCCACTATAGTTAATTACATCTTAAGTGACGGGAATCACCTAAGAAAACTCTCCATAATAATCAATAATTTTTCTCTCAAGAATTTCAAAGTTTAAGTTTTCAAAGGATCGAATTTTGGAATTTCAATAGGGAATGGATCATGTTCAGAACATTTTGTTTTGAGAATTCAAAGGAAGAAAGGTAGGAGAAATTACAGATTCGAAGTGAACTTCGGTAATTTCCCGACTATCCTATTGTTTGGCTTGAATTTAGGAAAGTCCTAATGTCTATTTAATGTTTTGATTTTGTCAATTTTAATTAATTAGGGCTTATATTTATATGATAGAATCATACAAATAGCCTCGAAGATATGGGGGTTTATGTCGTATCGGACGACTACCTCGGAATCTAAAACCGGTTAGGGCTTAATTTACATGACTCCGATCATGCAAATGCCTAACAAAGGTTGAGGGTTTATGTTGCACTAGGAAAACTACCTCGAAGTCCTATGGCTTGATTATTTAATTCTAGGAAAGTTTTGCTGAAGTAGACTCAGGTTTTGCTGATGACGATGGCCGTGCTGCCCACCATGCTCCGAGCACCTTGTTGTTGCAGAGGTTTAGTTTTAGAAATCATAAATCAGGGGATGAGAAAAGTGTTTGGTTTAGAGAAAATTTTAATTTCCAAGTGTTTTCAATATTTTAATTAAAACAAATCTTAAAGTTGATTATAACGACACCGGTTAAGATCCCACGGTTCCATCCTTCCGACATCATTATTTTTATCGGATTCACTTAGTCCAGATGAATTTGCTAAACTCAACTAAATGAGTTCCACACTTTCATTTAGACAGTGGGAAATCCCGTTAGCAACACGTAGGTTACATCATCCGAGGTATTCCCGATCATCCAACGGGACGTTTTAATTTAGTTGTAATTGTAGTTTTGTGTTACGTTTGTGATTAAATTTTGAGTTGTTTTATATTTTGAAATATTATGGCGGTGAATTTTATCTTGTAATGACCTTTAACTTAGTTTCGGTTTCAGTTTTAGGGACTATCCTAAAGGTGTGGGTTTTCATGCAACAGTTGTTTATCATGCAAGAAAAAGTAAGTGTGATGTAATTAAAGAAATTGCGATAATGTAAATTGCGATAAAATAAAAGCGTGCTCGGAGGGTCTTCCCGTCATCCCAAGCTGCACTTAAAACACAATTAGGATATTTAAGCAAGTTCCTAGGTAGAGCTAAGGGAAGGGTTATGGTTTTCTACCAAATTCTTAATCCTATAGCTAGTCATTTCCTACGACGTCTAGGTTTTGTGTTTTTGTTTGAGGACGATTTTCTTCATCAAAGAACAATTGAGTTCAATTATTTTTATAAATATCCTATCATATTGAGGAAGTGCTTAAGATGAATCTTAAACATCTTTTCAATATTTCTAGGATTATTTTAAGTCCAAATGAATTCAATTACACAAATGAATTAATCGTCCGAGTTTTAGTTAAGTTTTGTTGTCATCTTACTCAGTGAGCTAGGATGTTTGAATGTCCTATAAGTGAAGTAACATTTCATTTAATATTCAGTTTAGGAGTTATAGCAACTAAAGCTTTCGAAGGCAAATTGGTGTTGAATGGTTTGTGATTTAGCTTAATTTCAATTAATGGGTTTAAATTTGGAATAGTGTTCAAGTTGCTTTATATTTAATTTCTTTCTGTTTTAGGTGATGTTATTTAATTCAATTTAATTTTAAATTTAATTTAATTTAATTTAATTTTAATTTAGTTTAATTCAATTTAATTCAATTTAGTTTGATTTGATGTTGAATTAATTTAATTTGATTTGATTTAATTTCTTTTAATTTAATTTAATTTGATTTAATTTTAATTTAATTTAATTTAATTTAATTTAATTTAATTTAATTTGATTTGTTTTAACTTAATTTAATTTAAATTTGATTTTATTTATTTAATTTAATTTAATTTAATTTATTCATTTAATTTAATTTAATTTGTTTATTTAATTTAATTTAATTTAATCTTTAATTTAATTTTACTTTTAATTTTAATTTAATTTAATTTAATTTAATTTCATTTAATTTAATTTAATTAATTTTTAATTTAATTTAACTTGATTTAATTTAATTTAATTCAATTTAATTTACTTAATTTAATTTAATTTTTAATTTAATTTTATTTTTAACTTTAATTGAAATTTTAAAAGAGTTTACTAATTTAACTTTAGTTTAATGATTAAGTCTTTTAATATTTTAAATTTGAGTCATCATTTTAATTAAGAATTGAATATTAATGAGATGATTAATTTAGGGATTTTTAATTTAAAGAATAAATCTCTTCCCAACAATATCCCTATTTTAATAATTCCAATTTTATTATTCTTCCCAAATTTAATCAATTATTTAATTAAGGTTTATTTTAATTATTTTAAATTGTTTAATGGGTTTCTACCCTTTGATTATTTAAATTTCAATCATCCAAATCAGATTAAGATCAAATATTTTACTTGTTAATTTTATTAAACCTAAAGTTTTAATTAAGGGTTAAAATTTTAATTACCATTTTGCCCTTTAAGCTTAATAATTTCATAACTCACTAAATTGAGCTCAAATGAACTTGAAATTTTTATGTGACTTCACTCATATGTCAATAATGACATGAGAGGAGAAAATGTGATTTTTCTGTATTTAATTTATTTATATAATTATTTTTGGTAGAAAATAGAAATTGCCAAGGAAAATTTAATAATATGACCAAGGGAAAGTTTCTGTCCTTAAGAAAATTAGGGGACATTCCTAATGACCAGAGGACCATTTGGACCAATTTTGGTGATTTTTTGAATTATATTATTTTTATTATAATTATTTTAAGTTTTGGAGTGTTAATTAATTTAAAAATAAAATAAAGGTTGAAAAATGAATTTTATATTTTCAAAAATCTCTCTGATATCAAGAAAATCAGAGAATCAATTTTTTACAATTTTCTGGTTTTTCTTTGATTTATTATAATTATTTTAGTGAAAATGCTAGAAAATACATTTTTTTAATTTTAAAATTACCCTAGGGCTTTAAAATTTAATATCTCATTAAATAGACCTAAGAAAAATATGGGGTTTGTTCCTAAGTGATTAAAATTCAAAATATGACATTTTGGTGAATTTTATTATTTTTATGATTTTTATTATTTTTTAATTATTAAAATATTAAAATAATATTAAAAATCAACTTCTTTAGAAAATTGAAATTTTAATTTTCTTAAATTCCCCTGATATCAGAGAGGCTCCAAAACCAATTTGATGAATTTTTAAAAAGTATTTTGAAAGTTATGAATTTTTAAAGTTTAAATTGACTAAATGGCTTAATCAACTCATTTAGTAGGGCTAACCAAGTCCAATTGGCCTCAAATTTTTTATGGTGGGTTCCTCTGATCCTAAAGGTCAGTGGAGAATTGATTTCAAGTCAATTTGATGTATGGTTAGCTCTAATTAACTAGGGATCTATTTTGGGTGTTTAAGCCAATTAGGGTTATTTTAAATGAACTAACTCAAAACCTATTTTTCCTAGGGTCCTCTGGTCATAAGGAACATCACCAAATTTTCCTAGAATTTATTTCACAACATGCTAATTATTGGAATTAAAATACTCAAAACGAGTAACATGAATTTGAAAAATCAATAACTTCTCATAGGGATGGCCTCTGACTTTGGAAAATTCAGGGAATGTTCCCAAATTCAGAGGCTTCAAAGGCCCTATGGTCTCATGCCATGGTGAATTTCCTATATGCATGGAGAATTAAAAGAATGCAAACAGTAAATAAATTATTAAAAATAAAATACTTGATGAAATTAAATGATTTATTTTCCACATTATTCTCCTCTCGTTCACTCTGAGCGAGAGGGTATTTTTATTTTATTTTTATGATTTTCCTACACAAAGTTATGAATTTTTGAAGTTTAGGGAATTAAATAAATAGAAAAATACCCTAATTTTCTATTTATCCACGCGGCACCGCGTCATCCTCGGCATCTCCGAGCGGCCACGCGGCGTGCTCTCATTCGACGCCGGCGCTTGAGTCAGCAGCCCGGACCCCGCGGTTCACGTACCATCTCCTGGTCCGACGCCATCTGAGCCGTCCGTCCGCGCGTGTATTAAATGGATGACATCCGTTCATCGTCCCCGAGCGTCCTCACCCGAGAGCCGTCCACACTAAATCCCTTATATCTCACTCGATACTCGATGGATTTTCATGTTCTTATGCTCTATGGATTCGTCTTGAGAAGACGAACACATCCATATGGTTTATGTGGGATGAAATTTACTCGATAAAAATGGAGAATGTTCGAAGCTCGGGAAGAAGAGTGAGGCCATACCTTTGCTCGGAGAAGTGTGGCTTCGATCCGAGGGTTGTTTCACCTTCGATTGGATCCCGACAAGCTCCGGATGAAGTCTCCTAGTCCGGTGAATTGCTCAGGTAGGATTTTGACCACGGCCGATCACAAAGCTTGGAGGCTGGAGCAAGCTGGGTGGCTCGGAGATGGGGCTTTTGCTTGGTGGACACCTTCTCTTGGTACCGGTGAAGGTGTAGAACCAATCAATTTGGGGATTGGTTCATCGTGGAGAAGTGTCCTGGTTTTGGGCTTGGATTTCAACTCCGAAATTGAGCTCGCAGAGAGGAAATGGCAGGGGATTTCGGTGGGGATCAAATGCTCTATGTATGGGGAGTAGTACGGAACAATTTTGGCGAGTTTCCTTAAGGTTTGTTTCGGCACCTCTCATGGCCAAGAGGAGTGGTGTTTAAATAGGAGAGGGTGGAGGGCCTCCCGGGGAGAGTTAGGGCTTGGGATCGGTGCTCTTGGCAAGAGAAGAACAGCTACAATGGCCACCTGGGGATGGGGCGGCTCGGGAAGGGAGAATTCCAAAGTTGGCTCACATGTGAGCTCTCGGCCATGGTGTTTTCCGGCGGCTTGGTGGCCGGCCGGCCGAGCATGGGTCACCCTCGAGGTCGGGTGGGTCGGGGTCGGGACTTGGTGCAAGCAATTGACAATTACCATGTGTAAAGGCTTTGATTCAAAGTAGAATGGGGCATGGCTAGTTTTGAGTCTAAATGGGTCAATCCACCTATTTGGGCTTGGTGCACCCTTCAAGGTGGCTTTGGATGCTTGTGGGGGATCAAAGGGATCAGCTTGGTTTGGCATGGAGAAGTCTCCATCCAAATATATTTGGATTAAATTTAAGTTTAGGTGAAACATGATTAAGGCTAATGAGCTTTAGGGATTAAGGAAAGCCCTCCCTCTTCTTACCCAATATGGCATGGTGGAGTGTCCAAAGCTCTCATGGCTCACATGTGGCTCATGCATGGCTTCATGGCTCACCTTTGGCTTGGCAAAAAGTTTGGTCAATTTCATAAAAATGGATTTTAAGGATTTTGGATAATTTGGTGGAAATTTGGATGAAGCTTCATTTAGAATTATTTGATCATTGGTTTAGGACTTAGGGATGATTTTGATTGAAAGTATGATGAGGGGAAATGTCATATGGGCTTTGGGACCAATTTTGGGCCTTTGGATGTGGTAAAAGATGGGCTTTTAAAATGTTTTAAGGAATGGGCCTTTAAGTTTAAAAAATGAATTTATGGATGGGAATTTTGTAAAGAGGTTGGGCCAAATAATTGTTGGGTTTAGCTTATGGATGTGTTTTGAGTGACTTGAAGCAAATTGGGGGTGATTTGGGTTTGAATTGGGTTGAATTTGGGCTCTTTAGGTGAATGGGCCAATATAGGCCAAAATGGGCCAAGTTGGGCCAATGTTGGGCTAGGGTTGAAATTGATGTAAAATTAATGTTGAGAAATGTTTATGGGAGTGTTTCAAAGAGGTTTTGGCTTTGGTTGGGCTTTGATTTTGGGGTTTGGGCTCATTTGGGTTAGGTTTGGGTTTAGGTCGAAATTGGGCCTTTTAGCTTTGGGTTGAATTTGAGTGGGGTTTGGGTCCAAATTTTGGGCAAATCATGTTAGTGTTTTGCTTGTGGGGGTGCTAAGGAGGATTTTGAAAAGATTTGGGGTTAATTGGAGTTGAATTGGGTGAGTTTGGGTTAGGTTTGGGTCATGGGTCCAAATAGGGCTTTAAGGCCAAAAGTGAAATTGGATCCAAATGTCAATCAAATTGGACTTGGATTTGGTCTAGATTGGTGTTGGGAATGTTTAATTGAAGTTTAGGATTGAATTGTACCATAATTTGGGTCAATTGGGTAGGTTTGGTTTGACATTGGATTCACTTAGGGTTAAAATGGGTCAAATTGGGGGTTTTGACAAAAGTAGGGTAAATTGACAAAATTGGCCCATGGTGTAGTTGAGAAAAATGAAATTAGGAATATTTTGGATTTTCTGGAAATTTTCTGAATTTTTGGATTTTTGGGTCAAGAGGGGTATTTTGGGTATTTGGAGGGTATTGGGAGGTTTTCTTGGAATTTTTGATATTTTTGGGTATGGATGGTCAATTTGAGTGATGTGGAAATGTTTGGAATTGATTTTGGGGGATTTTGGGTGATTTGGAAATTTTTTGAGAAATTTGGGTAGTTTCAAGGGTTTTGGGTAGGTTAAGCGGGTGTAGGGTCCGGGGGTCAAAAATTGAAAATTTGGAAAATTAAAGATTGGGTAAATTTGAGTGGAATGAAATCATTTTGGTTGAGCCATGAAGTCATATCAAGCCCACATGAGCCATGAAGGGACTCATTTGAGGCATTCACTATGTTGTTCCTAACCCTCTTAGCCAAAGGCTTAGGGGTTAAGGACCATCCATGTGAATCACCTACATGAGTCAGGAGGTCAAGTTAGGTATAGGTGTGGTTTTAAGAGGTATGTGAAAGTGTAGTGTATAAGTGTAGTGTGTGTGTAAGTCAGCCCTTCACATGACCAGGCCACCCAGGGCAGTCCTAAGGCTAAAGAGTCCTATAGGAACTCATCCTTTAAACTTCCACATTTGATTTCAACCCTCACAGGTGATTAGGGGTCTACGATCGAGTTTGTGGAGTTTGTAGGGAGTTAAGAAGTGGTTTGAAATTCTAGATGGTGGATCCCAATTCTAGTCCTCTAAGATAGTCAATGGAAAAGCCTAAGGCTAGATCCTAAGTACTAAAAAGAAGAAGAGAAGACCTCATCAAAAATGAGGTCAACAAAAATATTTGATCTTAATCTGATTTGGATGATTGAAATTTAAATAATTAAACGGTAGAAACCTACTAAATAATTTGAAAATAATTGAAATAAACCTTAATTAAATAATTGATTAAATTTGGAAGAATAATAAAATTAGAATTATTAAAGGGATATTATTGAGAAGATATTTGTGCATTAATTTAAAGATCCCTAAATTAATCATCTCATTAATATTTAATTCCTAATTAAAAATGATAATTCAAGTTTAAGTTTTAAAATGTTAAAGGACTTAATCATTAAATTAAATTAAAAAAAAATAATAAGTTAAATTATTAAACTCTTTTTAAATTTTCAATTAAATTAAAATTAAAAATAAAATTAAATTAAAGATTAAATTAAATTAAATTAAATTAAATTAAATAAATAAATTAAATTATATTATATTAAATAAATAAATTAAATTAAATTAAACTAAATTAAATTAAAAAATGTTAAATTAAATTAAATTAAATTAAATAAAAACATATTAGATTAAATTAAATTAAATTAAATTAAAATTAAATCAAATTAAATTAAATTGAAGGAAGTTAAATTAAATTAAATTAAATCAAGTTAAATCAAATTAAATTAATTTACATCAAATCAAACTAAATTGAATTAAATTAAATTAAATTAAAATTAAAATTAAATTAAATTAAATTAAAATTAAATTGAATTAAATAACATCACCTAAGACATAAAGAAATTAAATATAAAGCAACTTGAACACTATTCCAAATTTAAACCCTTTAGCGAAGTTAAACTAAATCACAAATCATTGGAGCACCAATTTGCCCTCGAAAACCTTTATTATCATAACTCCTAAATAGAACATTAAATGAAATGTTACTTCACTCATAGGATATTCAAATGTCCTAGTTCAGCGAGCAAGATGAAAAAACTTGAATCCCGGACGATTAATTCATTTATATAATTAAATTCATTTGGACTTAAAACAATCCTAGAAATATTGAAAAGATGTTTAAGATTTGTACTGAAGCACTTCCTCGATATGATAGGATGTTCATAAGAACAATTGAACTTAATTATTCTTTGATGAAGAAAATCGTCCTCGAAACTAAAATACAAGAACTCTAGACGTCATAGGAAATGACTAGCTATAGGATTAGGAACTTGGTAGAAAACCATAACCCTTCCCATAGCTTTACCTAGGAACTTGCTTAAATATTCTAATTGTGTTTTAAGTGCGGCTTGGGATGACGGGAAGACCCTCCGAGGTACGCTTTTATTTTATTGCGATTTACCTTATTGCAATTTATTTAATCGCATCGCACTTACTTTTCTTGCATGATAAACAAGCTGTTGCATGAAAACCCACACCTTTAGGATAGTCCCTAAAAGCTGAAACCAAAACTAAGTAAAAAGTCATTGCAAGATAAAATTCACCGCCACAACATTTGAAAATATAAAACAACTCGAAATTTAATCACAAACGGAACACAAAACTACGATTACAACTAAATTAAAACGTCTCGTTGGATGATCGGGAATACCTCGGATGATGTAACCTACGTGTTGCTAACGGGATTTCCCGCGGTCTAAATGAAAGTGTGGAACTCATTCGGTTGAGTTTAGCAAATTCATACTGGACTAAGTGAATCCGATAAAAATAACGATGCCAGAAGGATGGAACCGTGGGATCTTAACTGGTGTCGTTATAATCAACTTTAAGATTTGTTTTAATTAAAACACAAAAAAAACTTGGAAATTAAGATTTTCTCTAAACCAAAACACTTTTCTCATCTCCTGATTTATGACTTCTATAACTAAACCTCTGCAACAACAAGGAGTTTGGAGCATGGTGGGCCGCACGGCCATCGTCGTCAGCAAAACTTGAATCAAACTTTCCTAGAATTAAACAACAAAGCCATAGGATTTCGAGGTAGTTTGCCTAGTGAAACAGAAATCCTCAACCTCTTCGTTAGGCATTTGCATTGCAAATTAAGCCCCAACCCGACTTAGGATTCCGAGATAGTTGTTTGGTACGACATAAACCCTCACATCTTTAAGGCTATTCGTATGATTCTATCATATAAATATAAGTCCTAATTAACTAAAATTGGCAAGATCAAAACATTAAATAAACATTAGGAATTTCCTAAATCCAAGCCAAACAATAGGATAGTCGGGAAATTTTCGAAGTTTGCTTCGAATCTGTAATTTCTCCTACTTTTCTTCCTTTGAATTCCCAAAACAAAATGTTCCAAACTTGATCCATTCCCTATTGAAATTCCAAAATTCAATCCTTTGAAAACTTAAACTTTGAAATTCTTGAGAGCAGAATTATTGATTATTATCGAGAGTTTTCTTAGGTGACTCCCGTCACTTAAGATGTAATTAACTATAGGGGCTTGCCCTTATAGGGAATTTTAAAGAACCCGAGTAATATAAACCATGTTTAATGCTTTCATATTAAGCAGGGGAATTTGTCGGCTTATAGAATTGGTTCTCAGACCAAACGGATGTCACAAATCTTCTAGTTTATTTAATCGAGCCCCATCGTCGAGCGAGTGTGCCTATTCTTCGGGATAGATACACGGTTTGTGGTGTGGTGCTCGTTTATATAAACTATTTGGGATGTGAGATCGGTTTGATTTCATATCTTAAATTTTCAAATTTAAAATTATTTTCAAAATCAAATACAACTTTTCAAATTATTTCTTTAAATTAAATTAAAAAAATTCGCCGACAATTTCTGTTAGGCGACCCCTTTTCTAAATACAACACAACCTAAAAAATATGCCGACAAACTTCTGGCGACTCCGCTGGGGACAATTCCTCTCTCCATTTTAATCAGATAATTTTGCTTTCAATCGGTAGTGTATCCATGTCCCTTGTAGATCAAACTACCATTCTTTCCGTTGGAATACTATGTTCATTTCTACCTTGAACAAGTATAGCCAACATTCTCTTGGATTTAGGAACCTCTGTTTAGACACCCCTAAACAGAGAGGTTCTGAGATCCTTTTGCCTCATTTCTGAGGTGGGGTGGACCCCCAATAGGTGTTAGTTTAGGAGTGATCCTCCGAGTCGAGAAGTCTTGCATAAGACTTTCTCTTCCTTTCCAAGTCTGAATCGGACTCCTTACCTTCTCTACACCTTTGAACATTCCGTTCTAAATAAACAAACCCTCTAACGAATGACTCTTTTAACAAATAACTCCTTCTTATAAATACATGAACAAGAATGTGTTCGGACTCTTTTCAATTCCTTTCTTTTCGTCCTGATGAGAAGAAGCATAACTTGGGACTGACAACCAGAATCTACCCTGCAGAAATGGAAGCCCCAAAGGCGATTTTCTCCTTCACCAATGGACTCGACTTCACTCGTTTACAAGGATGAGCTGCCCGACGATGGGATCATCCGGTTTGGACGAGGATTCGAGAACACAAATGTCAAGATCACCGACGTTTCCCTTTTCGCAGCGACAAACAAAGTATCCGAAGCTAAGAAGCCGCCGATCGAGTTCAACCTTAGGTCGACCCAGAGTTTCCTCCCCTACAAAAGATTCCAGTCGAGAGGACCTGTTCTTGCTACCCCCACCGGTCTAGTTGTCTCTGCACCTACCCGACGCACGCAGATTAAAGGGAAGGAAATCCGGAACTATGGTGAACACGTTACCCTGGAGGGTACGGACTTTCTGTGAGACCTTCGTTTTTGAAATCGGGTCCGGCTCGAGAGTTCCATCACTAACACGGACCCGAAGAAGGAACAGAAGCGGGAAGATTGCCGGGAAGGCCGGAGCTGCCGAAGTTGCTTTCTGGAGGAGATCCCGAGAAATCCACGAGTACACACCCCTACTGAATACATACCATTGCTCGAAGATACACCCTTTTAGAAGGAAGTAGATTCCACCCCCTTTCCACCGCGGTCGACGAGGAGAATGTACGCGGGATTGTTTCTACATTACCTCGACCAGCGTACTACGACGACAGCAGAAAGAAAAGGGCTAGGATCACGCCATTTGCCCGACTACAGACTGTGATCGAGAAGCTAGCAAAGAAAGAGAAATGCCCCGTATCAGAGATTCTAAGAAGGGTAGGGCGGGTGCCAGTCAAATCCCGTCTTGGGCCAGGAGTAGAACCTGTCATTGTTACAGAAAAGCCAAATAAAAGGATGAAGGCTAGTCCGCCATCGTTGTTTCGGGGTTGCGGATTAGGGAGGATACCACCTTCCGACATTTGGGTGACGGACCATCCGGTCCTAGACCTTCTGTCGCTAGAAGGATGGTATGGCGTCCCTTCTCTGGACGGCTAAGATTGAAACAACGGCTGAGAAGGAAAGTCTCGTCGGGAGACTTGAATCTAAAGAAAGCGCCCGCTGCAGTAAAGGGGACTCGTGAGAAGGGAACCCGGCAGCTATCACACGACAACTGCGAGGACGCACAGAAAAGACTGCTAGAGGACTCTATGGAAAAGTTGATGACTGATATTCGACGACTAGCAAAAGAAAGAGAAGAGAAATTCTTAGATGAGATTGATTCATCAGAATTCATGGACGATGAGTACGCAGAAATCAACATGGTCGAAACACGAGCCTCGTCAGCTTCACAAGGTGCTCCTGCAGCCGCAGAAAGAGAGGAGCCGGAAGTGATGAGAAGACAGCTTCAAGAGAAAGACGATACGATCGCCCAAATGGCGAAAAAAATGGAAGAGATGGTTGTAGCCTTAGCCACTCTCCAAAGTCATGTGCAACCCCAAAGAGAGACGCCCCCAGAGGTCATTCACATTGGAGACGGAGGAAAGGAGATTACATCCGTCAACAGGGACGATTAGCTAAAGAAAGATACAACACAAAGTATGATTCCAGAAAAAGATATCAAGAGCTTGGTGGAACAGCAGGTGCGAGAAGCCTTAGCACAATCAAAGAGCGGGACATCCATTCGGACGGGTAGACCTTACCGGAAGAATTCGACGCTGTCCGGTACCCAAAAGGCTTCGTACCACCTCCGTTCAAAACCTTTGATGGAGCCGGGAACCCCCGACGAGCATGTCGCACACTTTCGTGCCGGTTGTTGCAATGCGGCGGGAGCGATGCATTACTCTTCCGACAATTCGTCGGCGGCACTGTCGGGGATCGCCTTTGATTGGTATGCGGGAGTACCAAATGGTTCGGTGAAGACATTCTCGAACTAGAAAACCTCTTCATCGAGCGATTCGCCGGAGCTCGGCACCACATCACTATAGGTGATTTAGTGGTAGAGAAGCAGAAGCCGAACGAAACTTTGGTGGATTACATACTTCGATGGAGGAACTTAAGAATGAAGTGTGAACCACAACTACAAGAACAACATGCAATCGGCATCTTACTTAAAAGCATTCACGGCTCGATAGCACTTCTCCTCGAAAGGATTCACTATTAAGACTTTCGAGAAGTTGTTAAGCGAGGCCGGGAGCTTGCAGAGGAGGCGAAGCAATTAAGTTTCGCCGACAAGACGGACAAGCAAAAGCACGTGAGGACTTTTGAAAAGAAATCCGGGATTGTTGCGAGCGATCGACAAAGGCAAGCAACCAATACAAATATCGTCCGAACGGCCGCGACAACCTCGACAAAATTATCGACAACCTTGACCCGGCTATCGGTCATCTCCACGAGTATGAACAACCGCCTCGTTCGCAACGTACATTAAGGGAGCTTACGAGCGAGGAATATCCATTCAAGAATGAAGCGATGCCGAAAATGTTCCGTAGTCGATGAAGACTCCAGATTTCTAGTCGCCGGAGCCTAAGAGACCGGAAGAAGTCAACAAGAAAGGTGATCCCAACTTTTGCCCTTACCACCGGATGCTTGGACACAAGATAGAAGATTGCATTACCTTCAAAAGTTGGCTCAACGACAACCTTCGGAAAGGAAATATAACAATCTCGAAGGAGTACATGAAGGAACCCCAGAAAGGAGGTTCCGTCAATGTTGTCTCGACTGATCTCATCGTTCCGATAGATCCCTATGCAACTGACGATGGATGGACTACCTCTTGGACGAGGTCTTCGAAAAAGATTTTAGACAGCATCCAAACCGTTTCGGTGCGAGCTTCAATTCAGAGTTCGAAACCTATCAAGTCGGCACTATCACTTGCGATAGAAGAACCACCTCAACAGGAGACGATTGAAGAGAAGAAGAAAATCGACGAAGAAGAGAGGACCGAGGCTCCTAAGGCTAGACTAGGGGCTGCTTATCCTAGGATAGTTGTTTCGGATTCGGGGGAGAAATCCTCGAACCTCTGACTCTATATGATTATCTGCTTACTTCGGTGGGATCTTATAATGATAAGGGTGATGGCGTTGGCTACGTTTTGACTGTTTCTAACGATTACGTAACTAGCGACAATCCGGACATCGAATTCGATACCAACGACAATTCTCAAATCATACACAATCTCGACGATCACAATGACAAAGAAGACATCCATCAAGGAGGTTACGAGAGTTCAACAAGCAACGAATCTATTCGCGAGTTTCGAGGAGCTCCGGTCATGATAAAGTTAGAGCCTTCGGACTACGAAGCTAATCCGAGAAGAGCACTGTCATTCCGATTCGGAAGGAGACATCAACAAACTCGATACTAGATTCGAAGAAATTACGGAGGTTAACTTAAGAAGTGGAAGAGTTCTACCTCCGAGAATGGGTCCAAAGGACAAAGGAAAGCGGTGGTTGTTCAAGAAGAATCAACCCGGCAGAAGAAATACCCATTCGAGAATAAGCCGAAGCACATGAAAATAAAGTGGACTACAACGTGCTAGCCCATCTTAGGAAACTACCGACGCAAGCGAGCATCTACGACGCTCTCATCTTATCGAAAGGAGATGAGAGAAGCTCGATCGAGGCCTTACTTGATAAGGAAATTTGCTTAGCTCGAATGGCCGGAGATTCCTTAGATGAGGTTTGTTCGTTAAAGGAACGACGAGGTGTTACCTTCACGGACAATGACCTACTGCTCGGGACGAGCGGACCACAACCGACCGTTGTACATTTCAGTTACAATTGGGAAGTTTACGCTCTCCAGAGTATTGGTGGATCCAGGAGCGTCAATTAATATAATGAGTCTTCGAACACTAGCATACTTGGAAATTGATGCCCGCGAGCTCGAAGCCGACAAAATGTTATTAAGAGGATTCAACCAGAAAGGAGAAAGAGCCCTCGGATCAATAACACTACTAATGAAGACCGGTGACTTAGCAAAGACAACCGCAAAATTTCACATAATTGATTCAGAAACATCGTTCAACGCTCTCTTGGGCCGACCATGGATACATGAAAACGAGGATGGTACCATCATCTCTACATCGGTGCATCAAGTACTACGATGGAGGGGAACGAGTGCATCAAAGGTGACTAACGACCATTCTCCGTACATGAGATTGGAATCCATGAAGACGCGGCTTATTATGCACCTCCGAAGAAAACAATCTTCTCCGGAGATACCATAACAAATGAAGCAAAGAAAGTTCGGGACAACGGAGAACACCGAAATTCTAGTCCAACGATCACTCACCACTCCCTTACGGCGAGATGGTGAAGGTTTCTCCACAACTCGCATCCGAGGTCGAGGCCGGGGACGAGGTCGTGGCGAGAGACGTTAGGACGGTTGGACGGAGGAAACCGGCCATCAATGTCGATTGGGAAGACGAGTTACGAAGAAGAAAAAGAGATCAAACAAGAAGCGGCGACAATAAGTCGGAAGAAGCCGCAATTCAAGATCTCTCTCGAAGATGAGAAGAATGAAGAATACAAATCGATGTACGAGAAGATTAACCACTATGTACATACTTATGACCACGACCCGATCCATTCTAATAAGATCGAGGGTATGGTGGTCGAAGAGGTACGTAGCGGCGGTGCAAAGCCGATCAAATTCTACCGTGGTGCTTCTTCCTCCAAAGCTGAAAATAATGTACAATTTGAAGATGTCACTTCATCGGAATTAATGGAATTACCTTTTGAGTGGTACTCTCCCTGTGTTGAAAATTTAATTCGGCGTGGTTTCTTACCTCGACGATGGACAAAAGGTCGATCACAACATTTTGAAAAATTATGGAATAACTCCGGTCGTCTACCCGATTCAAAGCATGGTCTCGGATTCGGCACGGTAGGATCGAGTTGACGATGCGAACTTTGCTTGGTTGTCACTTGCGAGTCTAATGAAAGCTGCATGGAAACTACGAGAAGAATTTGAAGATTTACTAAGTGGAGACGCTCCACCGGAATTCGAAGAAGAAATTAAATCTACAATAGATGAGTTAACGGAAGTTAACTTAGGTACTAGCGAAGAGCCTAGACCTACCTTTGTTAGCTCCTTACTCGATAAAGAAGACTCCGAAGAAATAATCAAGTTATTAATGGAATTTAAAGGCTATTTTGCTTGGAACTACGATGAGATGCCGGGATTAGCTCCGAAGGTCGCGGTCCATAAGCTAGGAGTGGATCTACTTCGTCCTGGTCGGACGAGGTCCCGAGAAGAATGCGTCTAGAAATCGAACAACAAGTCATAGGTGAAGTTAAAAAGCTAATAGACGCTAAATTTGTCCGTGAAGAACAATACCCGACTTGGTTAGCCAATGTGGTGCCGGTCGAGAAGAAGAATGGTCGGATCGGAATTTGTGTGGACTTCGAGAGATTTAAACAAGGCATGTCCGAAAAGATGAATTCCTCTGCCAGATCCCGGAATTAATGATCGACATTGCTTCGACACATGAAATATTCTCATTCATGGATGGATCTTCGGGATACAACCGGATAAAAATGGCTCCGAGAAGATGAAAAGCTTACGGCATTCGGAACGCCGATCGGAGTATATTGCTACACGGTGATGCCATTCGGACCCGAAGAACGCGGGAGCAACATACCGGAGAGCGATGACAAGAATTTTTGATGATCTCATCCACAATCGAAGTCGAATGCTACGTGGACGATGTGGTCATTAAAAGCAAAGTAAAGGACAACCACTTGTATGATTTGAGAATTGTTTTCGAACGATTAAGACAATTTAACCTTAAGATGAATCCCTTAAAATGCGCCTTCGGCGTCACCTCCGGAAATTCTTAGGATTCGTTGTCCGACATCGTGGAATTGAAATCGATCCGGAAAAGATTAAAGCTTATCTTAGAAATGCCGCCTCCCAAAACCTTAAAACAACTACGATCCTTTCGAGGAAGCTGGCATATCTTCGACGCTTTATCTCGAAGCTTGTCGAGGTAGGTGTCGGCCTTTCTCGGCACTAGTTAAAAAGGACGCCAAATTTATTTGGGAAGAGAAATGCCAGAAGGCCTTCGAGGACATTAAACGATATTTAATGACACCTCTGTCTTAGCGGCCCCGAGTCTCAGGTAGACCGCTGATACTTTATACCGCGGCTTTAGACGACTCTCTCGGAGCCCTGTTAGCCCAGGTCAATGATGAGGGTAAAGAAAATGCTCTTTACTACTTAAGCCGTCGTTTACTTCAGACGGAAATAAGGTATCCCGCAATTGAAAAGCATTGTTTGGCCCTGATCTTCGCCGCTCAAAAGCTCAGGCACTACATGCTTTCTCATAAGGTCGACTCGATCTCGAAATTTAATCCATTGCGATACTTGATGACCCGTCCAACGCTTTCCGGCGGACTTGCCGGATGGTCGATGATATTATTGCAATTCGATATAACTTTCGTGCCTCTTCGTGCCGTAAAGGGACAAGTCTAGCGAGACTTCCTCGCGGCACACCCTTTGCCGGCGAGAATCTCCTCTCGATGACGATTTGCCGGATGAACAAATAATGAGCCTAGAAGACCACGATGATCGACGTTGGGAATTATATTTCGACGGAGCATCTTCGGCACACAAAGACGAAGAATCGCAAGTGATAGTGCCGGTAAGGCGGGAATCGGACTAATCTTTATAACACGGAGCGGGGGATGTTAAGATACTTCTACCACTTGACGGAGCCGGTGTACGAAACAACGAAGCGAGAATACGAAGCCCTCATAACGGGACTGGAATTAACTATTCGAATGGGGATAACAGACATCGACATCTACGGGGATTCGCGAGTTAATCATTCAACGGATCGCCGGACGGTACAGAATTTTAAAGCCGAGACTCGAGCGATACTTCCGGTATGCCATACGAGTTGTTGGAACAGATTCCGAATGTGACGATCTACAAAATTCCCGGAAAAGAAAATGCCTTAGCGGATGCGTTAGCTCGCCTCGCAAAAGAATTTGCTCGTTTGCGAAGATGAATCGGTGGAAGTGTCGGTTCACGGACGTCGGGTCCTATCGCGGCTCGACATAGACACAATACATAAATCGGAAAAAGAAGAAGAATCGGTTGCTGTGATGACGAGAAAACACGGAAGATTGGCGACAGCCATTAATAAACTACACTGCAAACGGGAAAACTACCGGACGATAGGTCGCTAGCTCATCGGATCGAAAAGAACTACGTCTTACGCATTAATAAACAACACGTTATACGAGAAGGTCTTTCGATCAAATGTGGCTAAGATGCCTAAGCGGGTCCGAGGCCGTGAAATTGTTAAAGAGGTGCATTCGGGACTCTGTGGCGCTCACCGGTCGAGTCAGAAGATGAAGATGAAAATTAAGAAGACTAGGGTACTACTGGCCCTCGATGATGACCGATTGCATGAAAATCGCCGAGAGCTGTCACCAATGTCGAGTGCACGGAGTGGTTCTACACCAACCTCCAAATGTGTTACATCCGACAATTGCGTCGTGGCCATTTGAATGTTGGGGCACGGATATAGTGGGTCCAATAGAACCACCATCTTCAAAAGGACATCGCTTCATTCTTGCGGCTACAGATTACTTTTCCAAGTGGGCAGAGGCGGTTCCACTTGGAGAAGTGAAAGCACACCACGTGCTACGGTTTTCAAGAACCAAGTTGTCTACCGTTTCGGAGTGCCGCGCGGGATCATCTCGGATAATGGGTCGGCATTCAGAAGCACACAAATCAACAATTTTGTCGGGAGACACGTGAATCGGCTGGCGGTATTCAACAATTTACTACCCGAGAGCAAACGGCCTCAGGCGAGGCTTTTAATAAAACTCTCGTTCAAATCTTAAAGAAAACTTTGGACGATAATAAGAGAAATTGGCACGAGAAGTTATTAGAAGCCTTATGGGCCTACGGACAACCTTCGAACTCCTACTCGAAGCTACACCTTACGCTGCGGTGTATGGGTCCGAGCGATGTTACCTTTAGAGGTTCGGCTTCCTTCACTCGGAATTGCGAGTTACAAATAAGATCACGACGGAAGAGAATGCCAAATTACGACTAGAGGAATTAGAAAGCTTGGAAGGTAAAAGACTTGCGGCGCGACGGGAATTTAGAACTATACCAAGCTAAGATGGTTCGAGCCCATGACAAAGCTGGTCCGCCCGAGAACCTTGAAAGTTGGTGACTTAGTTCTCGTTCTCGAAAGACCTATCCTTGCACACCGCAAGATAGGAGGAAAATTTGAACCCACTTGGGAAGGGCAGTTCGTGGTTGAAGCAGTATACTCAGGAGGTTCCTACCAGCTAGTGAATTGCCAGGGAGAACGACATATGCTTCCGATCAACGGACGATACTTGAAGAAGTATTACGCTACCTGATGTTTCGAAGGAATGAATTCTTCATCCCTAGAAGCACGGGCGAAGTAATTACTTATGGTTGGGTCCGAACCCAAAAATAATAAAAATGTGCTAAAATAAATAAAATCATGATAATAAAGTCTTCCTTGTTCTCTCTTCCAAATCAAAATCTCTTTCCTGATCTTTTCCCACTTCATTCTGTCGAATTTAAAAATACAAAAGGAATAATAAAAATATATACAAAAGAAAACTCGTCTCTAATAAATCATTTTCTTAATGTTCTTGTTCTTAGTACGACCCACGATCCTTTTCCTTGTCTTTTCGCGGGGAAATGTCGAACGGGCGGTTGGTCTGAACTTTAGAAATGGCGTAAGCCTTGCACTCGACGAAAAGATGGTGAAAGATGGAGCGATAATCGAGATTGACTCGGACTTCGCACCGGCGGGCATACGGTACGAGGAAAGTGGCCGGGTCCCCGTTGACCGAGAAGAAGCGCCCGAGCGGACGGTGATGAAAGTGGGTGGCCCGAGCCACCGATCCGGCGACGAAAAGAAAGGCAAACACTGAAGAAGACAAGAAAATGAAGTACGTAGTCGCTACGGCGGAGGGCGAGCTTGTCGGCGCCGCGCCCGCGAGAGATTCAAGAAGTTCGAAGAGCTACTCTCGCGACAACGCAACGAAGAAATAAAAATCGCCGTATCCGCAAGATGTTAACCAAACTAGCGTGCGGACCGGCGCGACGAGGCGGTTGCTTCTGCCGGTGCATACACTTCGAGGACACCGGTTCACCGGGAACACGAAGAAAGGAGGCCAGCTCTAGGATAACGAAAGGACCGGGGAAATCTCATGAAGATCGAAGAAGAAGAAGGCTACCACGCTACCGAGATAGAACCACTCAGTAATGCATGACCTTGTTGCGAAGCAACCCGGGGGATGTCCCGACGGACATCATCCCCGAGGAGCCGAGGTATGCGGGGAGAACGTGAAGGGATTGAGCCGTATATCCCACAATACGTCACCGAGGCCTCGCCATTTGCAGATTATTCAGGAATACGAGCTGGAAAGAATGCAGAATGTCGAAAAGAAAACCTTTGAATACTTCGAGAGAATCAGAGGCAGAAGGATCAATATACTAGAGGGCCTCGAGCTACATACAGACGTATTCTCAGAGTATGAACAACAGCAAATCGTGGATTGCATCCGGGATTTGAAAAGAATGGGCCGAGCGGGCCGCCTGAGGGAAAACACCTACTCAGAACCCCGGAGATGGATGTCAGGGAAAGGTAGAATTACAATACAACGCAGATGCTGTTACAACTTTGCGGAAGACAGGAAGGGAAACCCACCAGGGATACTCCGTCATGGGCAAGTGGATCTGATGCCATTAGTCATCAAGAGAATGGTAAAGAGATTGATAACATGGAGGGTAGTGCTAGCGGATTGCATACCCGATAGTTGCATTATTAACATCTACGAAGCGGGGTAGTGCATACCCCCGCACATAGATCACCACGACTTTGTCGGACCTTTACGCACGGTCTCTTTCTCGAACGAGTGTAACATCATGTTCGGATCGACCTCCGGATAGCGAGGCCCGGAGTGAGTTTCGAGGGCCGGTGAAGATACCATTACCGGTAGGTTCCGTCATGATGCGAAGGGCAACGGAGCGAGATGTCGCTAAACATTGCATACCGGGAGTACCGAGTGAAGCGGATCTCGGTTACTTTCGGAAGGATGGACGACGGGAAGACACCTTACCATTTCCGGCCGGACCGGAGCTAGAGGAGCCTCCGGCCTTACGAGTTGTGAGCTACATGGAAAATATCACACCTCCGATGTACATCCATACGACATCCTTGCCGAGGATGGCTTGGAAGGTGATGTTATTGACCATGTACCCCACTTATTCGGACATGGATTTTTGACAGATGCTTCTTTGGATGGATCGACGAAGATCATACATAGTCCGTTTTGAGTCTACATGGATTGTATGAGATGTATTCCAGATCGAGTTGTATGACGTATCTTCGACATGATTGGAATGAAAGTGACCATGTCACATTTTTGGCCTTCACCTCTTTTGTGCAAATTGATTGGAAAACGCCATTAAAGTTAAATGAACTTCGAACAAAGAACAGAAAAGAAATAAAAAAAAAAATAAAAGAAAACTTTCCTTAAAAATCTGAAAATGATAAACACCAAATTCACATGAACACTAAATTCACGATAAAATAAAATTTGAATCGTTAAAGGACAAACAAAATGAACATAGATTTCAAATCAACTCTAAATCAAATTCCAAATCCAATCTCGATCAAATTTCAAATTCAATCTTTCCAAATTTCAAATCAAATCTCAATCAAATTCGAATTCAATCTTTCCAAATTCCAAATCCAATCTCGATCAAATTTCAAATTTGATCTTCCAGATTTCAAATCAAATCTTAATCAAATTTCAAATTCAATCTTTCCAAATTTCAAATCAAATTTCAATCGAAAATTCAAATTCAATCTCCCAAATCTGAAATCCAATCCGTTCTACCCTCTCCCTTGTCTGGGATGGAAGCGGTTGATTCCATTGACACGGATCGAATCTGATGGCGAGGGATTATATCCAATCCAAACCAGTGACTTCCGATCAACTCTTTTGAACGGGGTACGTAACATCTACATATGCCCTCCCAATCTATTTCCTTCCATGAAAGTCTTCTACAACTTTCATGAAATTTTCAAAACACCAAAATTCCACACTTTTTCATATCAACACTACAAATCTTTGCAAAGTCAATGACTATTCAAAATCAAATTCTTGGGCTTGAGGATTTTACATCTGAGACTGCATTACTTTAGGATTCTTTCCCTATCGCAATGAAATACATCAAATTCAAACTTTTGGAGTCGAGGATTTTACATCCAAGACTGCATTGCTTTAGGATCCTTTCCCTATCGCAATGAAATACATCAAAAATTAAATTCTTGGGGTTGAGGATTTTACATCCGAAACTGCATTGCTTTAGGATTCTTTCCCTATCGCAATGAAATACGTCAAAATTCAAAGTTTTGGAGTTGAGGATTTTACATCCGATACCGCATTGCTTTAGGATCCTTTCCCTATCGCAATGAAATACATCAAAATTCAAACTTTTGGAGTCGAGGATTTTATATCTGAGACTGCATTGCTTTATGATTCTTTCCCTATCGCAATGAAATACATCAAAATTCAAAATTTTGTAATCGAGGATTTTACATCCAAGACTGCATTGCTTTAGGATTCTTTCCCTATCACAATGAAATACATCAAATTCAAACTTTTGGAGTCGAGGATTTTACATCCAAGACTGCATTGCTTTAGGATTCTTGCCCTATCGCAATGAAATACATCAAATTCAAACTTTTGGGTCGAGGATTTTACATCCGAGACTGCATTGCTTTAGGATTCTGTCCCTATCGCAATGAAATACATCAAATTCAAACTTTTGGAGTTGAGGATTTTACATCCGAAACTGCATTGCTTTAGGATTCTTTCCCTATCGCAATGAAATACATCAAAATTCAAACTTTTGGAGTTTAGGATTTTACATCCGATACCGCATTGCTTTGGGTTCTTTCCCTATTGCGATGAAATACATCAAAATCAAACTTTTGAGGTTAAGGATTTTACATCCAATACCGCATTGCTCTGAGATCTCTCCTCATTGTAATGATTCAATCCAATCGATTCAATTTTCTTTTGAGGTTGAAGATGTTACATCTAAAACCACAAAATTCCAATCTTCATTGCAAGTTCGAATTCCTTCAAATTAATCTTAACAAAAATTAAATCTAAATTAAAACTCCAAACTAAAATCTAAGCTCACAAATCAAAACTTAAACTAAAACAAAATGAAATCTGAATCGAAATTCCCCCAGATCATGTGATTTGGAAGTCACCTTCTTTTCCTTTCCTCGGCGAGAGTTCAGGAATCTCCAGTTTCAGAGATATGCTTGACACTCCCCAGCGGAAACTCTTCTACTTCGTCCTAAGTTTGTCACTTGGACATCTGTGTTGATTTTGTTGCTCGCTTCGGTCAACGCCAATACGCGCGGTGTGCTCCGTCAGCTCACCACACCTATTGGGGGTTCATTTGTTGACCTCATTTTTGATGAGGTCTTCTCTTCTTCTTTTTAGTACTTAGGATCTAGCCTTAGGCTTTTCCTTTGACTGTCTTAGAGGACTAGAATTGGGACCCACCACTTAGAAATTCAAACCACTTCTTAACTCCCTGCAAACTCCACAAACTTGACCGTAGACCCCTAATCACCTAGAGGGTTGAAATCGAATGTGGAAGTTTAAAGGATGAGTTCTTATAGGACTCTTTGGCCTTAGGACTCGCCACAGGTGGCCCAGTCCGGTGAAGGGGCTGACTTACACACACACTACACCTATACACTACACTTTCACACACCCTATACCTAACTTCGACCTCCCGACTCATGTAGGTGACTCACATGGATGGTCCTTAACCCCTAAGCCCTTGCGTAGAGGGTTAGGAACAACATAGTGGATACCTCAAATGAGTCCCCTCATGGCTCATATGGGCTTGATATGGCTTCATGGCTCAACCAAAATGATTTCATTCCACTTATATTCACCCAATCTTCAATTTCCCAAATTTTCAATTTTTGACCCCCGGGACCCTACACCCGCTTAGCCTACCCAAAACCCTTGAAACTACCCAAATTTCTCAAAAATTTCCAAATCACCCAAAATTCTCCAAAATCATTCCTAAACATTTCTCTCCACTCAAATTGATCATCTATAGCCAAAAATATCAAAAATTCCAAGAATACCTCCCAATACCCTCCAAATACCCAAAATACCCCTCTTGACCCAAAAATCCAAAAATTCAGAAAATTCCCAGAAAATTCGAGAAAATCCCAAATATTCCCAATTTCATTTTGTTCAACTACACCATGGGCCAATTTTATCAATTTACCCTACTTTTGTCAAAACCCCCAATTTGACCCATTTTAACCCAAAGTGAACCCAATGTCAAACCAAACCTACCCAATTGACCCAAATTTTGGTCCAATTCAATTCTAAACTTCAATTCAACATTCCCAACACCAATATAGACCAAATCCAAGTCCAATTTGATTGACATTTGGATCCAATTTCACTTTTGGCCTTAAAGCCCAATTTGGACCCATGACCCAAACCTAACCCAAACTCACCCAATTCAACTCTAATTAACCCCAAATCTTTTCTAAATCTTCCTTAACACTCCCACAAACAAAACACTAACATGATTTGCCCAACATTTAGACCCAAACCCTACTCAAACTCAACCCAAAGCTAAAAGGCCCAATTTTGACCTAAACCCAAACCTAACCCAAATAAGCCCAAACCCCAAAATCAAAGCCCAACCAAAGTCAAAACCTCTTTGAAACACTCCCATAAACATTTCCCAACATTAATTTTACATCAATTTCAACCCTAGACCAACATTGGCCCAAGTTAGCCCAATTTGACCTATATTGGCCCATTCACCAAAGAAGCCCAAATTCAACCCAATTCAAACCCAAATCACTCCCAATTTGCTCCAAGTCACTCATGACACATCTATGAGCTAAATCCAACAATTATTTGGCCCAAGACTTTACCAAAATTTCATCCTAAAATCCATTTTAAAATTCAAAAAGCCCACTTCCCTTAAACCTTCCTAAAAGCCCAAACTTCATGCTAAAGCCCATACGACACATTCTTTTCATCACTCCATTAATTGAAATTATCCCTAAAGCCTAAATCAATAATCAAATCATTCCAAATTAGGCTTTATCCAAATTCCATCAAAAGTACCCAATATCCTTAAAAAAACCATTTTCATGAAACCAAGCTCAACTTTTTCCAAAGCCGAAATGGAGCCATGAAGCCACTCTTAAGCCACATGTAAGCCATGTGAGTTGCTCACATGTGACCTAACCACATTTGGCAAAAGGAGGGCCCCCTTTCCTAATCCTTCTTAAACCATTTTTTACCTTAAGCATGTCACACACTAAACCATGCTTAGCCACCTCATCATGGATGGAGACCATACCATTTTCTCTTGGCGACCCAAGTGATCCTTTTCGGCCCAAAACCGAGGCCATGGGTGGTGCACCTAGCCCAAAGGGATGGGTTGACCAATTTGAGCCAAAATAAGCCTCTCCCCATTCCATTTCAATCCAAGCTCTTTACACATGGCATTGGCCGATTGACTGCACTAAGCCCCGACCTAACCTCCACGATGACAACGATGACTGACCACAGCCGGCCAGCCACCACGGCCGCCGGAAACCACCGAGCCGAGAGCTCACATGTGAGCCCAAGCTTGGAATTCTCACCTGCTGAGCTGCCCCATCCCCAGTGGCCATTGTAGCTCTTCTTCTCTTGCCGAGAGCAGGCGATCCCAAGCCCTAACTCTCCCGGGAGGCCCTCCACCCTCTCCTGATTTAAACACCACCCCCTCTCGGCCATGAGAGGTGCTTGAAACAAACCTTAAGGAAACTACGCCAAAATTGTTCCGGACTACTCCCCACACATAGAGCATTTGATCCCCACTGAATTCCGACCCCAATTCCCTCCGACTGAGCTCGATTTTCGAGCTCAAACTTCTAGCCCAAAAACCAGGACACTTCTTCACGGTGGATCAATCTTCAAATTGACTGGTCCTACACCTTCACCGGACCGAGAGGAGAAGTTTCCCACCGAAAGCCCCATCCCCGGGCCACCCGGTTGCTCCGACCTCCGAAGCTTTGTGATCGGTCGTGGTCGAAATCATCCATAGGCGATTCACCGGACCGGGAGACTTCATCCGGAGCTTGTTGGGATCCAATCGAAGGTAACACGACCCTCGGATTGAAGCCGCACTTCTCCGAGCAAAGGTATGAGCTAATTCTTCATCCCGAGCTTCGGAGATTCTCCATTTCAAATGCTTTAATTTCAATGCATGATCACAGTATAGATGTGTTCGTCTCTTTAAGACGAATCCATAGAGCATAAGAACACGAAAATCCGTTAAGTATTGAGTGAGATATTAGGGATTTAGTGTGGACGGCTCTCGGGTGAGGACACTTGGGGACGATGAACGGATGCCGTTCATTTAATACACGCGTGGACGGACGGTTCAGATGGCGTCGGACCAGAAGATCGTACGTAAATCGCGGGCCGCGTGGCGCTGAGTCGGAAGGCGGCGTCGAATGGGAGCGCGCCGCGTGGCCGTTCGGAGATGCCGAGCATGACGGGGCGCCGCGTGGATAAGTAGGAAATTAGGTTATTTTTCCTATTTATTTAATTCCCTAAACTTCAAAAATGCATAACATTGTGTAGAAAAATCAGAAAAATAAAATAAAAATACCCTCTTGCTCACTGAACAGAGGAGAATAATGTGGAAAAAAAATCATTTAATTTCATCAAGTATTTTATTTTTAATGATTTATTTCCTTCTGCATTGTTTTAATTCTCCATGCATATAGGAAATTCACCATGGCATGAGACCATAGGGCTTTTGAAGCCTCTGAATTTAGAAACATTCCCTTAATTTTCCAAAGTCAGAGGCCATCCCTATGAGAAGTTATTAATTTTTCAAATTCATGTTACTGTTTTGAGTATTTTAATTCTAATAATTAGCATGTTTTGAAATAAATTCTAGGAAAATTTGGTGATGTCTCTTATGACCGAGAGGACCCAGGAAAAATAGGTTTTGAGTTAACTCATTTAAAATAACCCTAATTGGCTTAAACACCCAAAATAGACCCCTAATTAATTAGAGCTAACCATACATCAAATTGACTTGAAATCAATTCTCCACTGACCTTTAGGATCAAAGGAACCCACCATAAAAATTTGAAGTCAATTGGACTTGGTTAGCCCTACTAAATGGGTTGATTAAGCCATTTAGGCAATTTGAACTTTAAAAATTCATAACTTTCAAAATACTTTTTAAAAATTCACCAAATTGGCTTTGGAGCCTCCCTGATATCAAGGGATTTTAAGAAAAATAAAATTGTAATTTTCTAAAATAGTTGATTTTTTGTATTATTTTAATATTTTAATAATTAAAAAATAATAAAAATCACAAAAATAATAAAATTCACCAAAATGTTACATTTTGAATTTTAGTCACTTAGGAACAAACCCCATATTTTTCTTAGGTCTATTTAATGAGATATTAAATTTTAAAGCCCTAGGGTAATTTTAAAATTAAAAAAATGTATTTTCTAGCATTTTCACTAAAATAATTATAATAAATTAAAGAAAAATCAGAAAATTGCAAAAATTGATTCTCTGATTTCCTTGATATCAGAGAGATTTTTGAAAAATATAAATTTCATTTTTCAACCTTTATTTTATTTTTAAATTAATTAATACTTCAAAATTTAAAATAATTATAATAAAAATAATATAATACAAAAAAATCACCAAAATTGGTCCAAGTTATCCTCTGATCATTAGGAATGTCCCATAATTTTCTTAAGGACAGAAACTTTCCTTTGGTCATGTTATTAAATTTTCCTTGGAAATCTCTATTTTCTACCAAAAATAATTATATAAATAAATTAAATACAGAAAAATCACATTTTCCCCTCTCATGTCTTTATTGACATATGAGTGAAGTCACATAAAAATTTTAAGTTCATTTAAGCTCAATTTTGTGAGTTATGAAATTATTAAGCTTGAAGGGCAAAATGGTAATTAAAATTTTAACCCTTAATTAAAACTTTAGGTTTAATAAAATTAACAAATAAAATATTTGATCTTAATCTGATATGGATGATTGAAATTTAAATAATTAAACGGTAGAAACCTACTAAATAATTTGAAAATAATTGAAATAAATCTTAATTAAATAATTGATTAAATTTGGAAGAATAATAAAATTAGAATTATTAAAGGGATATTATTGAGAAGAGATTTGTTCATTAATTTAAAGATCCCTAAATTAATCATCTCATTAATATTTAATTCCTAATTAAAAATGATAATTCAAGTTTAAGTTTTAAAATGTTAAAGGACTTAATCATTAAATTAAATTAAAAAAATAATAATAAGTTAAATTATTAAACTCTTTTTAAATTTTAAATTAAATTAAAATTAAAAATAAAATTAAATTAAAGATTAAATTAAATTAAATTAAATAAATTAATTAAATTTAATTAAATTAAATAAATAAATTAAACTAAATTAAATTAAAAAATGTTAAATTAAATTAAATTAAATTAAATTAAAACATATTAAATTAAATTAAATTAAATTAAATTAAATTAAATCAAATTAAATTAAATTGAAGGAAGTTAAATTAAATTAAATTAAATCAAGTTAAATCAAATTAAATTAATTTACATCAAATCAAACTAAATTGAATTGAATTAAATTAAATTAAAATTAAAATTAAATTAAATTAAATTAAAATTAAATTGAATTAAATAACATCACCTAAGACATAAAGAAATTAAATATAAAGCAACTTGAACACTATTCCAAATTTAAACCCTTTAACTGAAGTTAAACTAAATCACAAATCATTGGAGCACCAATTTGCCCTCGAAAACCTTTATTATCATAACTCCTAAATAGAACATTAAATGAAATGTTACTTCACTCAAAGGATATTCAAATGTCCTAGTTCATCGAAGCAAGATGACAAAACTCGAATCCCTGGACGATTAATTCATTTATATAATTAAATTCATTTGGACTTAAAACAATCCTAGAAATATTGAAAAGATGTTTAAGATTTGTCTTAAGCACTTCCTCGATATGATAGGATGTTCATAAGAACAATTGAACTTAATTATTCTTTGATGAAGAAAATCGTCCTCAAACCAAAATACAATAACCTAGACGTCATAGGAAATGACTAGCTATAGGATTAGGAACTTGGTAGAAAACCATAACCCTTCCCTTAGCTTTACCTAGGAACTTGCTTAAATATTCTAATTGTGTTTTAAGTGCAGCTTGGGATGACGGGAAGACCCTCCGAGTACGCTTTTATTTTATTGCAATTTACCTTATTGCAATTTATTTAATCGCATCGCACTTACTTTTCTTGCATGATAAACAATCGTTGCATGAAAACCCACACCTTTAGGATAGTCCCTAAACCGAAACCAAAACTAAGTAAAAAGTCATTGCAAGATAAAATTCACCGCCACAACATTTCAAAATATAAAACAACTCAAAATTTAATCACAAACAGAACACAAAACTACAATTACAACTAAATTAAAACGTCCTATTGGAAGATAGGGAATACCTCGGATGATGTAACCTACGTGTTGCTAACGGGATTTCCCACTGTCTAAATGAAAGTGTGGAACTCATTCAGTTGAGTTTAGCAAATTCATCTGGACTAAGTGAATCCGATAAAAATAACGATGCCGGAAGGATGGAACCGTGAGATCTTAACTGGTGTCGTTATAATCAAGTTTAAGATTTGTTTTAATTAAAACACAAAAACACTTGGAAATTAAGATTTTCTCTAAACCAAAACACTTTTCTCATGTCCTGATTTATGACTTCTATAACTAAACCTCTGCAACAACAAGGAGTTTGGAGCATGGTGGGCGGCACAGCCATCGTCGTCAGCAAAACTTCAATCTACATCAGCAAAACTTTCCTAGAATTAAACAACAAAGCCATAGGATTTTGAGGTAGTTTTCCTAGTGCAACATAAATTCTCAACCTCTTCGTTAGGCATTTGCATTGCAACTTAAGCCCTAACCGGACTTAGGATTCCGAGGTAGTCGTTTGGTACGAAATAAACCCTCATATCTTCAAGGCTATTCGTATGATTCTATCATATAAATATAAGTCCTAATTAACTAAAATTGGCAAGATCAAAACATTAAATAAACATTAGGACTTTCCTAAATCCAAGCCAAACAATAGGATAGTCGGGAAATTTTCGAAGTTTGCTTCGAATCTGTAATTTCTCCTACTTTTCTTCCTTTGAATTCCCAAAACAAAATGTTCCAAACTTGATCCATTCCCTATTGAAATTCCAAAATTCAATCCTTTGAAAACTTAAACTTTGAAATTCTTGAGAGCAGAATTATTGATTATTATCGAGAGTTTTCTTAGGTGACTCCCGTCACTTAAGATGTAATTAACTATAGGGGCTTGCCCTTATAGGGAATTTTAAAGAACCCAGGTAATATAAACCATGTTTAATGCTTTCATATTAAGCAGGGGAATTTGTCGGCTTATAAATTGGTTCTCAGACCAAACGGATGTCACAAATCTTCTAGTTTATTTAATCGAGCCCCATCGTCAAGCAGTGTGCCTATTCTTCGGGATAGATACACGGTTTGTGGTGTGGTGCTCGTTTATATAAATTATTTGGGATGTGAGATCAGTTTGATTTCATATCTTAAATTTTCAAATTTAAAATTATTTTCAAAATCAAATACAACTTTTCAAATTATTTATTTAAATTAAATTTAAAAAAATTCACCGACAATTTCTGTTAGGCGACCCCTTTTCTAAATACAACACAACCTAAAAAATATGCCGACAACCCTAATGATCAGCGTTGGGAACTATACTTTGGTGGAGCATCCTCAGCGCAGAAAGATAAAGAATCCCAAATGATAGTGCCCGGTAAGGCAGGAATCGGACTAATCTTTATAACGCTGGAGCAGGGAATGTTAAGGTACTCCTATCACTTAACACAACTGTGTACAAATAATGAAGCCGAATACGAAGCCCTCATAACAGGATTGGAATTAACCATTCAGATGGGGATAACAATATCAACATCTACGGGGATTCTCAGTTGATCATTCAACAAGTCGCCAGACAGTACAAAATTCTAAAGCCAAGACTCGAGCAGTACTTCTAGTATGCCATGAAACGATTTACAAGATTCCCACAAGAGAAAATGCTCTCGCAGATGCGTTAGCCCGTCTTACAAAAGAATTTGCCTGCTTGCAGGATGAGTCAGTTGAAGTGTCAGTTCAAGGACGACAGGTCCTATCACAGCTCGACATGGATATAATACACAAATCGACAGAAAAAGCAGAAGAAACAATTACAGCAGTGAAAGAAAATATAGAAAACTGGCAGCAATTACAGCAGTGAAAGAAAATATAGAAAACTAGCAGCAGCCACTGATAGACTACTTGCAAACAGGAAACTTAACGTACAATAAGTCATTAGCCCATCAAATCAAGAAAAGAACTCTCTCTTACGCATTAATAAACAACAAATTATACAGAAGGTCTTTTGATCAGATGTGGCTAAGATGCCTGAGCGGGTCCGAGGCTCGTGAAATTGTTAAAGAAGTACACTTAGGACTATGGCGCTCATCAGTCGGGTCCAAAAATGAAAAAGAAGATTAAAAGACTAGGGTAATACTGGCCCTCAATGATGACTGACTGCATGAAGGTCGCCAAAAGTTGTCACCAGTGCCAAGTGCATGGAGTGGTTCTACATCAACCTCCAAATGTGTTACATTCGACAATCGCGTGGTGGCCATTTGAGTGTTGGGGCACAGATATAGTGGGTCTGATAGAGCCGCCTTCTTCAAGAGGACATCGCTTCATTCTTGCAGCTACAGATTACTTTTCTAAGTGGGCAGAAGCAGTACCGCTCAGAGAAGTGAAATCACATCACATGCTACAATTCTTCAAGAATCAAGTCGTCTACCATTTCAGAGTACTACGCAGAATCATTTCAGATAATGGGTCCGCGTTCAAGAGTACAAAGATCAACAATTTTGTCAAAAGACACGGGATTGATTGGCGCTATTCAACAATCTACTACCCAAGAGCGAACGGCTTGGCCGAGGCTTTTAATAAAACTCTCATCCAAATCTTAAAGAAAACTTTGGACGACAACAAGAGAAATTGGTACAAGAAGTTGTTAGAAGCCTTATGGGCCTATAGGACGACTTTCAGAACTCTTACCCAGTCTACGCCTTACGCCTTAGTGTACGGGTCTGAGACCGTTCTACCCTTAGAGGTCCAGCTTCCATCTCTCAGAACTGCAGTTGCAAACAAAATCACTACAGAAGAAAATGCCAGACTACGACTAGAAGAATTAGAAAGCCTGAAAGGGAAAAGACTTTCAGCACAGCAGAATTTGGAACTGTATCAGGCCAAGATGATCCAGGCCCATGATAAATTGGTCCGTCCAAGGACATTCAAAGTCGGTGACTTGGTTTTAGTTCTCAGAAGACCTATTCTTGCACATCGCAAGATAGGTGGTAAATTTGAACCAATATGGGAAGGGTCATTCGTGGTCGAGACAGTCTACTCATGAGGTTCCTACCAGCTTGTAAATTGCTGTGGAGAACGACCTATGCTTCTAATTAATGGACGATATCTCAAGAAGTATTACGCAACCCGATGTTTCGAAGGATGAATCCTCATTCCTAGAAGCACGGCGCAAGTAATTACTTACGATCGGGTCCGAACCTAATATATATATATATATATATATATATATATATATATATATATATATATATATATATATATAATGGATGATAAAGAAAATCGTTAAAAAAATGTTAAAAAAGAAAACATGTGAAATTCTGATAATAAAGTCTTTATCCTTCCTTTTAAATCGAGTCTCACTCTTGATCTTTTCCTACTCCTATTTAAATTTTAAAGAAAGAGAACTCTTTTAAGAATCTAAATGTGAAAATGAATTCTAAACTGATACGAACTCTAAATATTTTTAAAATTGAATGACCAAAATGAACAAAATAAATTTAAATCTCAATCTGAATCCTTCAATCCGAATCCTTCGGTCTGAATCCTTCAATTATTCTTCAAAATGAAATCTGTTTGAAACTCTTCTGAAATTCAAATCCTTTCCCCGACTTGTCACTAGGTCGAGTCTTTTCAACTTGGTACACTTACCAGTTCTTTTTAAATCTTTTCTCTGCGTGTTAGAGGATCGACTAGTTCTATTGACACGGACCCACGAACTTTGTTCGATTTGGTTTTGATGGCATTGGAATGGGTCCCTCTTCATACAGATAAATCCTCGAGATTGGAACCAATTTTCATTTCTCAATAAATCTTCGAGATTGGAACCAGTTTCCATTTCTCATTAAATCCCAGAGATTGGAACCAGTTTTCATTTCTCATTAAATCTTCGAGATTGGAACCAGTTTTCATTTCTCATTAAATCTTTGTTTCTCATTAAATCTTCGAGATTGGAACCAGTTTCCATTTCTCATTAAATCATCGAGAGTGGAACCACTTTCCATTTCTAATTAAATCCTCGAGATTGGAACCAATTTCCATTTCTCATTAAATCCTCGAGATTGGAACCAGTTTCTAATTCTCATTAGATCTTCGAGATTGGAACTGGTTTCCATTTCTCATTAAATCTTCGAGAGTGGAACTAGTTTCCATTTCTCATTAAATCTTCGAGATTGGAACCAGTTTCCATTTCTCATTAAATCTTCGAGAGTGGAACCTATTTCCATTTCTCATAAATCCTCGAGATTGGAAATAGTTTCCATTTCTCATTAAATCGTCGAGATTGGAAATAGTTTCCATTTCTCATTAAATCTTTGAGATTGGAACCAGTTTCCATTTCTCATTAAATCTTCGAGATTGGAACTAGTTTCCATTTCTCATTAAATCCTCGAGAATTGGAACCAGTTTCCATTTCTCATTAAACCTTCAAGACTGGAACCAGAATCCAGTTCTCTTTAAACCTTCGAGGCTGGAACCTGATTCCAGTTCTCTTTAAACTTTTGAAATCAGTATCTAAATTCTGATTCTCATCCTTTTCAATCTATACTTAAACTTTGATTCTCACTCCGAGGCTGGTACCTAAATTCCAGTTCTCTTCACGGTCCCAAGGTTACAACCTAGGTTCCAATTCTCATTTCAAATCCGGATTTCCTTGAATTGATTTTAAATTAAACCTCAATCAAAATTGAAACTCAGAACAAATCGAAACCTAAACTCACACATTAAAACATGAAACAATATAAATTTATATATATATATATATATATATACACTTTTATTTATAATTTATCTAACTATTAAGTATTTTCATAATTAAATTATATTTATAACTAATTTACTATACTTAAAATATTTAAAATAAAAGAAATATTATTATATAAATTTATATATATATATATATATTTATTTATTTATTTATTTATTTATGTTTCGGGAGCTGTTTGGCATAGCACAGGAATTTTGGTGATCGTCTCGTTTGGGTTCTAGGAAATGCTATTTCTTCTAAGGACTGCATGACACTGGGCTGTGCAGATTATGTTTCTTTGCATGGAGGCTGTGTATCTGGTGCAGGCTATCTTCACTGTCCACTGCAGGTTTGCTTTTGCTTTCACTATCAAGGATTCTACTCTTGGCTCATCTCTTCTGTACTACACTTTTGGACATATTATGAGCACGCAGGTTTTATATTCTCTTACAACTCAGTTTTGGTTTTTGCTTCTCCTTTTGCTCTTAGTGTGATATTATATTTTGGAGATATTTTTTTGCGTGAGTTGTACTGAGGGAAGCGGAACCCTTACGGGTGAGTTTTACTATATTTTCTTTTGGTTTTAGAATGGGATCCACCTACCTCCCCCTTGTAACACTTTTTTTTTAAATTAACGCGTAGGGAGCCACCGTTGCTCTTTCCCTAAATATATATATATATATATATATATATATATATATATATATATATATATATTTATAATTTGTTTAACTATTCAATTTTTTATATTTAAATTATATTTAAAAATAATATACTATACCTAATATTTAAAATAAAAAGCAATATTTTATAAAAAGCAATAAAAATAATATACTACACTTAAAATATATTTATTTATTTATTTAAAATTTTTTAGCTATAAAATATTTTTATAATTAAATTATATTTATATATAATACATTATACTTAAAATATTTAAAATAAAAAATAATATAAAATATTTTTTTATAAATATATATATAAATATATATTCACATATACATATTTATGAATTTTTATTTATAATTTATTTAACTATTAAATATTTTTACAATTAAATTATATTTATAAGTAATATACAATACTTAAAATATTTAAAATTAAAAAAAAATATTGTATAAATATATATATATATATATATTTATTTATAATTTATTTATTTATTAAATATTTTTATACTTAAAATTATATTTATAGATAATATACTTATTCTTAAAATATTTAAAATAAAAAAATAAAATTAAATAAAATTATATAAGTATATATCTTTATATATACCTATATATATATATATATATATATATATATATATATATATATTATTTATTTAACTATTAAATATTTTAATAATTAAATTATATTTATAAAAAATATAGTATACTTAAAACATTTAAAATAAAAAAATAATATAATATAAATTTATATATATGTATATATATATTTATATTTTTATATATAGCTATATGTATTTTTTTATTTATAATTTATTTAATTATTACTTATTTTTATAATTAAATTATATTTATAAATTATATACTATACTTAAAACATTTTAAAAATAATAACATTATATTAATTAAATCATATACTATACTTAAATTATAGTAGTATTTTGAATTAATGACCAATTATCGACCTAATAATCAATCTCGACAAAAAAGTCAACTTTAGTCAAAATGTTCAATCCTTGACCTAATGACAAACTTATTAACCAAATAGGTCAACTTTTGACCAAAAGTCAATTTTGGTCAAAATAGTCATTTTTTGACCTAATGACCACCCTTTGACCAAATAGGTCAACTTTTGAACAAAAAGTCTACTTTGGTCAAAATGGTCAATTTTTGACACAATGACCAACCCACTGACCCAATAGATCAACTTTTTTACTATCAAAATGGTCAATTCTTGACCCAATTACTAACTCATTGACCAAATAGGTCAAGTTTTGACCAAAAAGTCAACTTTGGTCAAAATGGTCAATTTTTAACCTAATGACCAAGCCATTGACCCATTAGGTCTACTTTTGACTAAAAAGTCATCTTTGGTCAAAATGGTCAATTCTTGACCCAATTACCAACTCATTGACCAAATAGGTCAACTTTTGACCAAAAGTCAACTTTGGTCAAAATAGTCAATATCTGACCCAATGACCACCTCGTTGACCCAATAAGTTAACTTTTGACCAAAAATCTAATTTTTGTAAAAATAGGTCAACTTTTGACCAAAAAGTAATCTTTGGTCAAAATGGCCAATTTCTTACCCAATGACCACCCCATTGACCCAATGACCAACCCATTCACCCAACAGGTCGGTTTTTTACTGAAAAATAAATTTTTGTCAAAATAGTTAATTTTTTATCTAATGACCAATTATTCACTCAATAAGTTAATCTCTGACTAAAAGGTCAACTTTGGTCAAAATATTCAATCCTTAACCTAATGACAAACCCATTGACCCAATAAGTCAACTTTTGACCAAATAGTCAATTTTGGTCAAATAGTCAATTTTTGACTGAATGACCACCACTTGACCCAATAAGTCAACTTTGGTCAAATGATAAGTGAACTTTTGACCAATAAGTCCATGTTTGACCAAAATATATCAACTTTTGACCAAAAAAGTTAATTTTAGTCAAAATGGTCAACTTCTGACATAATGACCTCCCCGTTGACCCAATGGCTCAACTTTTGACCAAAAATTTAATTTTGGTCAAAATAATTCATTTTTCACCTAATGACCAAAATAGTCAATTTTTTGAATTAATGACCAATTATTGACCCAATAAGTCAATCTCTGACTAAAAAGTCAACTTTGGACAAAATGTTCAATGATTGATCCAATGATGAACCCATTGCCCAATAAGTCAAATATTGACCAAAAAGTCAATTTTGGTCAGAATAGTCAATTTTTGACCTAATGACCACCCTTTGACCAAATAGGTTAACTTTTGACCAAAAAGTCAACTTTGGTCAAAATGGTTAATTTTTTACCCAATGATCAACTCATTGACTAAATTGATCAAATTTTGACCGAAAAGTCAACTTTTTAGGTCAAAAAAGATAATTTTTGACCTAATGACCAATTATTGACCCAATGAGTAAATCTCTGCCCAAAAAGTCAACTTTGGTCATAGTTATCAATCCTTGACCCAATGACAAACCCATTGACTCAACATGTCAACCTTTGAACAAAAAGATAACTTTGGTCAAAATGGTAAATTCTTGACCCAATAACCAACCCACCGACCGAATAGATTAACTTTTGCCCAAAAAGTCAATTTTGGTCAAAATAATAATTTTTTTTACATAATTGCCAATTATTGACCCAATAGGTCAACTTTTGAACAAAAAAACCAATTTTGGTCAAAATTGGCAAATTTTGACCTAATGACCACCTCATTAACCCAAAAGGTAAACTTTTGACCAAAAAGTCAAATTGGGTCAAAATGGTCAATTTCTGACACAATAACCTAAATGTCAACTTTGATGAAAATGGTCAATCCTTCATCCAATGACCAACCCATTGACCCAATTTATTAACTTTTGACTAAAAAGTTAACTTTGACCAAAATAGTTAATCCTCGACCCAATGACCAACCTATTGACCCAATAAGTCAACTTTTGACCAAAAAGTCTATTTTACTCAAAATTATTAATTTTTAATCTACTGACCGCCTCATTGACCTAAATTGGTCAAATTTTGACCAAAAGATAACTATCGTCAAAATTGTCAATCCTTAACCCAATGACCAACCCATTGACCCAATATGTCAACTTTGACAAAAAATTCAATTTTGATTAAAATAATCAATTTTTGACCTAATGACCAATTTTTTACCCAGTAAACCAATCTTGATCCAAAAATTTAACTTTGGTCAGGATGGTTAATCTTTAACCTAATGCCCAACCCATTGACCCAATAGGACATCTTTTGACCTAAAAGTCAACTTTGGTCAAAATGATCAATCCTTGACCCAATGACCAACCCATTAGCCTAATATGTCAACTTTTGACCAAAAAGTCAATTTTGGTCAAAATAAAAAAAAATTAATTATTGACCAATTATTGACCCAATAAGTCAATCTCTGACCAAATAGTCAACTTCAGTCAAAATGGTCAATCCTTGATCCAATGACAAACCCATAGACCCAATAGGTCAATTTTTGACCAAAAAGCCAATTTTGGTCAAAATAATCAATTTTTTACCGAATGATCACCCATTGACCCATAGGTCAACTTTTGACCAAAAAGTCAACTTTGGTCAAAATGGATAATTTTTGACCCAATGACCAACCCATTGACCCAATAAGTCATTTTTTACCAAAATAGTAATGTTTGGTAAAAATGGTCAACTTCTTGATCGAATTACCAACACATTAGCTAAATATGTCAACTCTTGACCAAAAAGTCAACTTTGGTCAAAATAGTCAATTTCTGGCCCCATGACCTCCCCGTTGACCCAATGGGTAAGCTCTTGACCAAAAATTCAATCTTGGTCAAAATAGTCAATTTTTGACCTAATGACCAATTAATGACCAAATAAGTCAATCTCTGACCAAAAAGTTATTTTTTGTCAAAATAATCAATCCTTCACCCAATGACAAACACATTGACCCAATAGGACAACTTTTGGCCAAAAAGTCAATTTTGGTCAAAATAGTAAATTTTTGACCTAATGACCTCCCATTAACCCAATAGGTCGACTTTTGACCAAAAAGTTAACTTTGGTTAAAATGGTATGTATATATATTTATAAATTTATATAATATTATTTTTTTATTTTAAATATTTTAAGTATAATATATTATTTATAAATATAATTTAAATATAAAAATCTTTAATAGTTAAATAAATTATAAATAAAATATTAATATATGTATATATATATAAATAAATAAATAAATGTATACATATATATATATATAATATTTTTTTATTTAAAATGTTTTAAGTATAGTATATTATTTATAAATATAATTTAATTATAAAAATATTTAATAATTAAATAAATTATAAATAAAAATATTGGGTCAATGGGTTTATCATTGGGTCAAGGATTGACCATTTTGACCAAAGTTCACCTTTTGGTTAGAGATTAACTTATTGGGTCAATAATTGGTATGTATATATATTTATAAATTTATATAATATTATTTTTTTATTTTAAATATTTTAAGTATAAGTATATTATTTATAAATATAATTTAAATATAAAAATCTTTAATAGTTAAATAAATTATAAATAAAATATTAATATATGTATATATATATATATAAATAAATAAATAAATATATACATATATATATATAAATATATATATAATAATATTTTTTTATTTAAAATGTTTTAAGTATAGTATATTAGTTATAAATATAATTTAATTATAAAAATATTTAATAATTAAATAAATTATAAATAAAATATTGGGTCAATGGGTTTATCATTGGGTCAAGGATTGACCATTTTGACCAAAGTTCACCTTTTGGTTAGAGATTAACTTATTGGGTTAATAATTGGTCATTAATAAAAAAATTGACTAATATGACAAAAATTGGCTTTTTGGTCAAAAGTCAATCTATCGAGTCAATTAGTTTGTCATTGGATCAAGGATTGACCATTTTGACCAAAGTTAACTTTTTGGTCATAGATTGACTTATTGGGTCATTAATTCAAAAATTATTTATTTTGACCAAAATTGACTTTTTGGTCAAATGTTGACCTATTAGGCCAATGGGTTGGTCATTAGGTCAAGGATTGACCATTTTGACCAAAGTTGACTTTTTGGTCAAAAGATGACCTATTAGGTCAATGGGTTGAGCATTAGGTCAAAGATTAACGATCTTGACCAAAGTAGACTTTTTGGTCAAAGATTGGTTTACTGGGTCAAAAATTGATCATTAAGTCAAAAATTGACTATTTTAATCAAAATTGACTGTTTAATCAAAAGTTGACCTATTGGGTCAATGAGTTGGTCATTGGGTTAAGGATTGACTATTTTGACCAAAGTTGTCTTTTGGTCAAAATTTGACCTATTTAGGTCAAAGAGGTGATCAAGAGTCAAAAATCGATAATTTTGAGCAAAATTGACTTTTTGGTCAAAAGTTGATCTAATGGTTCAATAGGTTGGTCATTGGGTCAAGGATTAACCATTTTGGCCAAAGTTGAATTTTTAGTAAAAAGTTAACAAATTGGGTCAATTGGTTGGTCATTGGATGAAGGATTGAACATTTTCACCAAAGTTGACATTTATGTCATTGTGTCAGAAATTGACCATTTTGATCAAATTTAACTTTTGGTCAAAAGTTGACCTTTTAGGTCAATGAGGTGGTCGTTTGGTCAAAAATTAACTTTTTTGTTCAAAAGTTAACTTAATGGGTCAATAATTGGTAATTATGTTAAAATTTACTATTTTGACCAAAATTGACTTTTTAGTCAAAAGTCAATCTATTGGGTTAGTGGGTTGGTTATTGGGTCAAGGATTGACAATTATGACTAAAGTTGACTTTTCGGTCAAAGATTTACTTATTGGGTTAATAATTGGTCATTAGTTCAAAAATTGTCTAATTTGACCAAAAAGTTAACTTTTTGGTCAAAATTTGACCAATTTGGCCAGCGGGTTGGTCATTAGGTCAAAAGTTGACCATTTTGACCAAAGTTGACTTTTTGGTCAAAAGTTGACCTATTTTGGTCAAAAGTTGACATATTGGGTCAATGGGTTGGTTATTGGGTCGAGGTATAACCATTTTGACCAAAGTTGACTTTTGGTCAAAAGTTAACCTATTGGGTCAATGGGTTGGTCATTGGGTCGGAAATTGACCATTTTAACTAAAGTTGACTTTTTAGTCAAAAGTTCACCTATTGGGTCAATTAGTTTGTCATTGGGTCAAAGATTGACCTTTTTGATCAAAGTTGACTTTTTTGTCAGAGATTGGCTTACTGGGTCAATTATTAGTCATTTGATCAAAAATTGACTATTTTGACCAAAATTAAATTTTTTGTCAAAAGTTAACCCATTGAGTCTATAGGGTGGTCATTGAGAATTGTCCATTTTGACCAAAGATGACTTTTTGTCAAAAGATGACCTACTGGGTCAATGGGTTGGTCATTGGGTCAAGGATAGACCATTTTGACCGAAGTTGACTTTTTGGTCAGAGAATGGCTTAGTAGGTTAATAATTGGTCATTAGGTCAAAAATTAACTATTTTGACCAAAATTGATTTTTTGGTCAAACATTGACCTACTGGGTCAATGTGTTGGTTGTTGCGTCAAAAATTGATCATTTTGACCAAAGTTGACTTTTTGGTCAAAAGTTGACTTATTAGGTCGATGGTTGGTCATTGGGTTAAGGATTGATCATTTTAACCATAGTTGACTTTTTAGTCAGATATTGACTTATTGGGTCTAAAATTGGTCATTATGTCAAAAATTGATTATTTTGACCAAAATTAAATTTTTTATCAAAAGTTTACCCATTGGGCCAACGGGGTGGCATTGGGTCAGAAATTAAACATTTTGACCAAAGTCAACTTTTTGGTAAAAAGTTGACCTATTTGGCCAATGAGTTAGAAATTGGGTCAAGATTTGATCATTTTGACTGAAGAAAACTTTTTGGTCAAAATTTGATATATTAGGTCAACGGGTAGGTCATTGGGTTAAAAATTGACCATTTTGACTAAAGTTGACTTTTTGGTCAAAAGTTGACCTATTGGGTTGATGGGTGGTCATTAGGTCAAAAATTAACTATTTTGACTAAAGTAGAGTTTTTGGTCAAAAGTTGTCATGTTGGATCGAGTGTGTTCGTCATTGGGCGAAGAATTGATTATTTTAACAAAAATTAACTTTTTGGTCGGAGATTGACTTATTTGGTCATTAATCGGTAATTAGGTCAAAAATTGACTATTAAATATTTTTATAATTAAATTATATTTATAAATAATATACTATACTTAAAAATTTTAAAATAAATAATAATATTATATGAATTATATATATATATATACACATATATATTTAATTATTTAACTATTAAAAATTTTTATAATTAAACTATATTTATAAATAATATCTTATACTTAAAGTATTTAAAATAAAAGAATAATATTAAATAAATTTATATAAATATAAATATTTATATAATATTATTTTTTTATATTAAATATTTTAAATATAAGTACATTATTTATAAATATAATTTAATTATAATAATATTTAATAGTTAAAAAAATTATATAAATATATATATATATATATATAAATTTATATAATAGATTTTTTTATATTTAAATATTTTAAGTATAGTATATTATTTATAAATATAATTTAATTTAAAAAATAATTAACAACTAAATAAATTATAAATAAAAATATATATATAATTATATAATTATATATATATATATATATATATTTATATATATTTATATATAAATTTATATAATAATATTTTTTATTTTAAATATTTTAAGTATAGTATATTATTTTTTAGTATAATTTAATTATACAAAAATTAATAATTAAGAAAATTATAAATAATTAAATAAATAAACAAATATATATATATATATATATTTATTATAAATACATAAATAAACTAATAAATAAATTAATAAACAAATATATATATATATATATATATATATATATATATATTTGTATATAAATAAATAAATAAATAAATAAACAATTATATAAATATAAATAAACAAATAAATAAACAATTATATATTTTTTTTATTTTAAATGTTTTAAGTATATTAGATTATTTATAAAGATAATTTAATTATAAAAATATTTGATAATTAAATAAAATTCAAATAAAAAAATATATATAAGTATATATAAATATATATATATATATATATAAATTTATTTAATATTATTTTTTATTTTAAATATTTTATGTAGAATATATTATTTTTAAATAATATTTAATTATAAAAATATTTAATAGTTTAAAAAATTATATATATATATATATATATATATATATAAATTTATATAACATTATTTTTTTATTTTAAATATTTTAAGTATAGTATATTATTTATAAATATAATTTAAATATAAAAATATTTAAAAGTAAAATGAATTATAAATAAAAATCTAAATATAAGTATATATATATATATATATATATATATATATATATACTATTTTTTATTTTAAATGTTTTAATAATGGTATATTATTTATAAATATAATTTAATTATAAAAATATTTAATAATTAAATAAATTATAAATAAAAATATTTGGTCAATGAGTTTATCATTGGGTCAAGGATTGACCATTTAGACCAAAGTTCACTTTTTGGTCAGAGATTAACTTTTTGGGTCAATAATTGGTCATTAATTCAGAAATTAACTATTTTGACCAAAATTGGCTTTTTGGTCAAAAGTTAACCTATTCGGTCAATGGGTTTGTCATTGGATCAAGGATTGACCATTGACTAAAGTTAACCTTTTGGTCAGAGATTGACTTATTGGGTCATTAATTCAAAAATTGTTTATTTTGACCAAAATTGACTTTTTAGTCAAATGTTGACCTATTAGGCCAATGGGTTGATCATTGGGTCAAGGATATACCATTTTGACCAAAGTTGACTTTTTCGTCAAAAGAGGATCTATTTGGTCAATGGGTTGAGCATTAGGTCAAAAATTAACCATCTTGACCAAAGTTAACTTTTTGGTCAAAGATTAGTTTACTGGGTTAAAAATTGAAAATTAAGTCAAAAATTAACTATTTTAATCAAAATTGACTTTTTGGTCAAAAGTTGACCTATTGGGTCAATGAGTTGGTCATTGGGTTAAGGATTGACAATTTTTACCAAAGTTGTCTTTTAGTCAAAATTTGACCTATTTAGGTCAATGAGATGGTCAGTAGGTCAAAAATTAATAATTTTGAGCAAAATTGACTTTTTGGTCAAACGTTGACCTATTGGGTCAATAGGTTGGTCATTGGGTCAAGGATTAACCATTTTGGCTAAAGTTGACTTTTTAGTCAAAAGTTAACAAATTGGGTCAATTGGTTGGTCATTGGATGAAGGATTAAACATTTTCACCAAAGTTGACATTTAGGTCATTGTGTCAGAAATTGACCATTTTGACCAAATTTGACTTTTGGTCAAAAGTTTACCTTTTGGGACAATGTGGTGGTTATTAGGTCAAAAATTGATAATTTTGACCAAAATTGACTTTTTTATTCAAAAGTTGACCTAATGGGTCAATAATTAGTAATTATGTCAAAAATTTACTATTTTGACCAAAATTGACTTTTTAGTCAAAACTCGATCTATTGGGTCAGTGGTCAAGGATTGACAATTATGACCAGATTTACTTATTGGGATAATAATTGGTCATTAGGTCAAAAATTGTCTATTTTGACTAAAAAGTTGACTTTTTGTCGAAATTTGTCTAATTGTCGACAGGAGTTGATCATTGCGTCGAAAATTGACCATTTTGACCAAAGTTGACTTTTTGGTCAAAAATTGACCTATTTGGTTAATGGGGGGTCATTAGGTCAAAATTTGGCTATTTTGATCAAAATTGACTTTTGGGTCAATGTTGACATATTGGGTCAATGGGTTGGTTATTGAGTCAATGTTTGACCATTTTGACAAAAGTTGACTTTTTGGTCAAAAGTTAACCTATTGGATCAATAGGTTGGTCATTGGGTCAGAAATTGACCATTTCAACTAAAGTTGACTTTTTGGTTAAAAGTTCACCTATTGGGTCAATGTGTTTGTCATTAGGTCAAAGATTGACCATTTTGACCAAAGTTGACTTTTTGGTCAGAAATTGGCTTAGTGGGTCAATTATTGGTCATTTGGTCAAAAATTGACTATTTTGACCAAAATTGAATTTTTTTGTCAAAAGTTAACCCATTGGGTTAAAGGGGTGGTCATTGGATGAGAAATTGACCATTTTGACCAAAGTTGACTTTTTATCAAAAGTTGACCTCCTTGGTCAATGAGTTGTTCATTGGGTTAAGGATAGACCATTTTGACCAAAGTTGACTTTTTGGTTACAGATTGACTTACTGGGTTAATAATTAGTCATTTGGTCAAAAATTAACTATTTTGACCAAAATTGTTTTTTTGGCCAAATGTTGACCTACTGGGTCAATGTGTTGGTTGTTGGGTCAAAAATTGATCATTTTAACCAAAGTTGACTTTTTGGTCAAAAGTTGACCTATTGGGTCAATGGTTGGTCATTGGGTTAAGGATTGATTATTTTGATAAAAATTAACTTTTTGGTCATAGATTGACTTATTTGGTCATAAATTGGTCATTAGGTTAAAAAATGACTATTTGACCAAGATTGAATTTTGGTCAAAAGAAAACCCATCGGGTCGATCGGGAGTCATTAGGTCGAAATTGACCATTTTGACCAAAGTTGACTTTTTGGTCAAAAGTTGATATATTCAGCCAATGTGTTGGTAATTGGATCAAGAAGTTAACCATTTTTACCAAAGATGACTTTTTTGGTCGAAAGATGACATATTGGGTTAATGGGGCAAAAATTGTCCATTTTGACCAAAGTTGGTTTTTTGGTCAAAAGTTGACATATTGGGTCAATGGGTGGTCATTTGGTCAAAAATTGACTATTTTGACCAAAATTGGCTTTTTGGTCAAAAGCTGTCCTATTGGGTCTATGGGTTTGTCATTGGATGAAGGATTGACCATTTTGACTAAAGTTAACTATTTGGTCAGAGATTAACTTATTGGGTCAATAATTGGTCATTAATTCAAAATTTTTTATTTTGACCGAAATTGACTTTTTGGTCAAATCTTGACATATTAGGCTAATGGGTTGATCATTGGGTCAAGGATTGATCATTTTGACCAAAGTTGACTTTTTGAAAAAAAATGTCCTATTGGGTCAATGGGTTGGGCATTAGGTCAAAGATTAACCATCTTAACCAAAATTGACTTTTTTTTATAGAGATTGGTTTAATGGGTAAAAAATTAGTCAATAGGTCAAAAATTGACTATTTTAATCAAAATTGACTTTTTGGTCAAAGTTGACATATTGGGTCAATGGGTTGGTCATTGGGTTAAGGATTGACAATTTTGACCAAAGTTATCTTTTGATCAAAATTTGACCTATTTAGATCAATGAGGCGGTTAGTAGATCAATAATTGACAATTTTGAGCAAAATTGACTTTTTGGTCAAAAGTTGACCTATTGGGTCAATAGATTGGTCAATGGGTCAAGGATTAACTATTTTGACCAAAGTTGACTTTTTAGTCAAAAGTTAACAAATTGGGTCAATGGGTTGGCCATTGGATGAAGGATTGACCATTTTCACTAAAGTTGACACTATAGTCATTGTGTTAGAAATTGACCATTTTGACCCAAATTTACTTTTTGGTCAAAAGTTAGCCTTTTGGGTCAACGGGTGGTCATTAGGTCAAAAATTGCTAATTTTGACCAAAATTGACTTTTTTGTTCAAAAGTTGACTTATTGGGTAAATAATTGCCAATTTTGTAAAAAATTTATTATTTTGACCAAAATTAACTTTTTGGACAAAAGTCGATCTATTGGGTCGGTGGGTTTGTTATTGGGTCAAGGATTTACCATTTTAACCAAAGTTATCTTTTTTTTCAAAGGTTTACATGTTGGATCAATGGGTTTGTCATTGGGTCAAGGATTGATAATTATGACCAAAGTTGACTTTTTGGTCGGAGATTTACTTATTAGGTCGATAATTGGTCATTATGTCGAAAGTTGTTTATTTTGACCTAAAATGTTGACTTTTCGGTCAAAATTTGACCAATTTAGTCAATGGGTTGATCATTGGGTCAAAAATTGACCATTTTGACCAAAGTTGACTTTTTGGTCAAAAGTTGACCTATTTGGTCAATGGGTGGTCATTTGGTCAAAAGTTGACTATTTTGTCCAAAATTGACTTTTTGGGCAAAATTCAACTTATTGGGCAATGGGTTTGTCATTGGTTCAATCATTGACCATTTTATTCAAAGTTGACTTTTTGGTCAGAGATTGACTTATTGGGTCAATAATTGGTCATTATTTCAAAAAATTGATTATTTTGGTCATTAGGTCAAAATTAATTATTTTGACCAAAATTAAATTTTTTGTCAAAAGTTAAGCCATTGGGTCAACGGAGAGGTCATTATGTCAGAAGTTGACCATTTTGACTAAAATTAACTTTTTTGGTCATAAGTTGACCTATTTTGGTCAAAAGTTAACGTATTGGTCAAATGTTAACTTATCATTTGACCAAAGTTGACTTTTTGGTTAAAAGTTGACTTATTGGGTCAATTGGTGGTCATTCAGTCAAAAATTGACTATTTTGACCTAAATTGACTATTTGGTCAAAAGTTGACCTATTTGGTCAATGGGTTTGTCATTGGGTTAAGGATTAAATATTTTGACCAAAGTTGACTTCTTGGTCAGAGATTAACTTATTGACTGAATAATTGGTCATTAGATCAAAAATTAACTATTTTGACCAAAATTTACTTTTTGGTCAAAAATCGAACTATTGGTCAATGGGTTGGTCTTTGGGTCAATGGGGTGGTAATTGGGTCAGAAATTGGCCATTTTGACCAAACATTACTTTTTGGTCAAAAGTTGACCTATTTTGACCAAAATTGAATTTTTGGTCAAAAGTTAACCTATTGGGCCAACGGGGTGGTCATTGGGTCAGATATTGACTATTTTTGACAAAAGTTGACTTTTGGTCAAAAGTTGACCTATTTGGTCAATGAGTTGGTTATTGGGTAAAGAATCGACCATTTTGACCAAAGATGACTTTTTGGTCGAAAGTAGACCTATTGAGGTCAATGGGTTGGTTATTGGGTTAAAATTGACCATTTTAACCAAAGTTGACTTTTTGGTTAAAAGTTGATCTATTTGGTCAATGAGTTAGTCATTGGGTCAAGAATTGACTATTTTGACCGAAGTTGACTTTTTGGTTAAAAAGTTGATCTATTGGGTCAGTGCGTTGGTCATTGTGTCAAAAATTGACTATTTTGACCAAAGTTGACTTTTTGTTCAAAAGTTGACCTATTGGGACAAAGGGTGGTCATTAGGTAAAAAAATGACTATTTTGACCAAAATTGACTTTTTGGTCAAAAGTTGACCTATTTGATTAATGAGTTTGTCATTGGGTCAAGGATTGACCATTTTGACCAAAGTTGACTTTTTTGTCAGAGATTGACCATTGGGTCAATAATTGGTCATTAATTCAAAAATAGACTATTTTGACCAAAATTGACTTTTTGGTCAAAAGTTAACATATTAAGTCAATGGATTGGGCATTAGGCCAAGGATTGACCATTTATATTTAATAATTAAGTAAATTATAATATATATATATATATGTATAAATTGAATTCACTTAATCAACCGGTTATGAATTTAGGGAATAATACATTTAACTCAATATGCTATAACTTATTTTACAAACATATAACAAGGGTTAATTAAGTTGTTTAAACAAGGTCAAAAGTCAACAAGTAGCAACTGTCCATCTCCTATAGCATTTTGACTAAAGTTTGACCACAACTTCAGGAACAACATGAAGTCGGCATCCTGCTTAAGAATATTCATGGCTTGATAGCACTTCTCCTCAAAGGATTTACCATCAAGACTTTTGAGAAGTTGCTTAGTAAGGACAGGAGCTTACAAGAGGAGGCGAAAACAGCTAAGTTTTGTAGACAAGACTGATAAATAGAAGCCCGTTAAAGTGTTCGAAAAGAAGTCCGGACTCTTCGCGGCAGTAGATAAGGGCAAGCATCCAGTGTTGATACCGCCAGAGCGACCACAGCCCAGTTATCCACCATCACAACGGACATATCAGCAACCTCAATAGGGCCACCAACAACCTCGACCGAGCTATCAATCACCTAAGCATTATGAACAGTCGCCTCATCCCCAGCGTACCCTGAGAGAACTTCTAAATAGAGAATACCCGTTCAAGACTGAAGCAGTGGCAAAGATGTGGTCGCTCTGGTGAAGACGCCCAACTTTCAGTTACCAGAGCATAGGAAGCCCGAGGAAGTCGACAAGAAAGATCACCCGATGTACTGCCCATACCACTAGATGATCGGACATAAGATAGAAGACTGCTTCACCTTCAAGAATTGGCTCGAAGGTAATCTCCCAAAAAGGAGGTTCCGTCAATGTTATTTCTATGGATCCTATTGTTCTGATAGACCCATATACGACTGATGATGGATGGAGTACCGTTTGGACGAAGTCATCGAAGAAAATCTTGGATCACACCCAAACCGCTTCGGTGCGCGCTTCAACTCAAAGTTTAAAACCTGCCAAGCCGGCTTTATCGCTAACAATTGAAGAACCGCCCCAGGAGGAGGAGAAGATCGTGGAAGAAGAAAAGATCGAGGTTTCGAAGGGTAGACTAGGGGCTGCTTATCCTAGGATGGTTGTTTGAGGTTCGGGGGAGAAATCCCTCGAACCTCTGACTCTGTATGATTATTTGCTCGCCCCGGGGGATCTTATAATGATAAGGGTTATGGTGTTGGCTGCATTTTGACTGTTTCTAACGATTACATAACTAACGACAACCAACCTATTCCGGATTTTAAATTCGATACGATAAATGATTCTCAAATCATACAGAACTTAGATGATCGCGATGAAGAGGAGGACATTCACAAAGATGGCTAAGAAAGTTCAGTAAGTGACGAGTCTATTTATGAATTCCGAGGACCTCCGATCACGATAGAGTTAGAATTATCAGACGCTGAAGCAACTTCAGAAGAGCCAGTCGTTCTGATTCAAGAAGAGACACCGGCAGATTCAGAAGAAATTATAGAGGTCAACCTAAGAAGTGAAAAATTCTACCCCCGAGAATGGGTCCAAAGGATAAAGGAAAGCAGGTGGTTGCTCAGGAAGAGCCAACCCCAGCAGAAGAGTTGCCCCTCCGGGAAGAAACTGAACATTCTGGTGACAAAGTGGACTATAATGTGCTAGCCCATTTTAGGAAACTACCAGCCAAACTGAGCATCTACGACGCTCTGATCCTGTCAATGGAGATGAGGGAAGCTCTGATCAAGGCCTTACTTGATCCAGTAATTTGCTTAGCTCAAATGACCGGTAATTCCTTCGACGAGGTTTGCTCATTAAAAGGACAGCATGGTGTTACCTTCACGGACGATGATTTACTACTTGGAACAGTAGATCACAACAGACCACTATACATTTCAGTTAGTATTGGAAAGTTCACGCTCTCCAGGGTGTTAGTTGTTCCGGGAGCATCAATTAATATAATGAACCTCCGGACTCTAGCCTATTTACAGATTGATGCCTGTGATCTCGAAGCGGACAATATGATGCTAAGAGGCTTCAACCAGAAAGGAGAAAGAGCTCTCGAATCAATAACCCTATTAATGAAGATCGGTGAGTTAGCCAAGACAACCGCAAAGTTCAACATAATTGATTCTGAGACATCATTTAACGCACTACTGGGTTGGCTGCAGATCCATTAAAACTGGATGGTACTGTCGTCTCTACACCAATGCATAAAATATTATGACGGAGGACAAGAACAGTGTATCAAAGGTGATTTGTAACCGTTCTCCGTACATGAAATCGGAATACAAGAAGATGCAGCCTACTACGCACCCCCGAAGAAAACAATCTTTTCCAGAGGTACCACACCCAACGAAGCAAAAGAAATTCGAGAAGACGAAGAAGCTGAGGTTCTAGTCCAACAGTCACTCACCACTCCCTTACGGTGAGATGGTGAAGGTTTCTCCAGAACTCGCATCCGAGGTCGAGGCCGGGGACGAGGTCGTGGAAGAGACGTTGGGACAATTGGACAGAAGAAACCCTTCATCAACGTTGATTGGGAGAACAGATCAGAAGCAGAAGAAGAAATCAAGAAAGAAGCAGCAACAATAAGTCAAAAGAAACCCAAGTTCAAGATCCCTCTTGAAGATGAAAAGAATGAAGAATACAAATCAATGTACGAGAAGATAAATCGTTGTGTGCATACTATGACCCTTACCCCGATCCATTCAAATAAAGTCGAGGGTATGGTGGTCAAAGAGGTACATGGTGGCGGTACCAAGCCAATCAAGTTCTACCGTGGTGCTTCTTCCTCCAAAACTGAAAATGATGTACAATTTGAAGATGTTACTTCTTCTGAAATAATAGAATTGCCGTTTGAGTGGTATTCTCCCTGTGTCCAAAATTTAATTCAGCACAGTATTTTGCCTAAGCAGTGGATAAAAGGTCAATCACAACGCTTTGAAAGGTTATGGAATAACCCCAGTCAGCCTCCCAATTCAAAACATGGTCTTGGATAATCCTATCACCCAACATGTCAACCTTTGTACAAAAAGATAACTTTTGGTCAAAATGTAAATCAATCTAATAACTAACCCACCGGTCTAATAGATCGAATCTTGTCCAAAAAGTTAATTTTGGTCAAAATAGTAAATTTTTTACATAATCGCCAATTATCAATCTAATAACAGTCTTTGAACAAAAAAGCCAATTTTCGTCAAAATCGTACCTTAACCTAATGACCACCTCATCAATCTAAAATGTTAACTTTCGACCTAAAAGTCAAATTGGTTTCTATTAATAATGACCTAAATATCAACTTCGTGAAAATGTTCAATCCTTCATCCAATGACCAACCTCGAATTCACTGTTTAACTTTGACTAAAAAGTCAATCCTCAAATAAAATAGTTAATACTCGGTCTAATGACTAACCTATCGACCTAATAGGTCAACTTTTGACCAAAAAGTCAATTTTGCTCAAAATCACAATTTTTGATCTACTGATCACTTACCGACCTAAATAGTCAAATTTCGACTAAAAGACAACTGGGTCAAAATTGTCAATCCATAAGCTAATGACCAACCCATCAATCTAATATGTTAACTTTGACCAAAAAAGTCAATTTTGATTAAAATAGCCAATTTTTCGACCTAATGACCAATTTTTTACCCGCAAAACAAATCTCGATCCAAAAGTCAACTTTGGTCGATGGTTAATCTTCGACCTAATGGCTAACACATCAATTCCAATAGACATCTTTCGATTAAAAAGTTAACTTTGGTCAAAATGGTCAATCCTTGACCCAATGACCAACCCATTCGCCTAATCGGTCAACTTTTGACAAAATTCAATTTCGGTCAAAAAATAAAAAATTTTCAATTAATGACCAATTATCGACCCAATAAGTCAATCTCTCTCGACCAAATAATTAACTTTAGTCAAAATGGTCAATCCTCGATCTAATGACAAACCCATAGACCCAATAGGTCAATTTTTAATTAAAAGCCAATTTCGATCAAAATAAATAATTTCGACTAAATGACCACCTTATCGACCCATAGGTCAACTTTTGACCAAAAAGTCAACTTCTCACAAAATGGACAATTTTTTGACTCAATAGGTCATCTTTTGACCAAAAGTCATCTTTGGTAAAAACGGTCAACTTCGATCCAATTACCAACACATCGTCAAATATGTCAACTACCAAAAAGTCAACTGTCAAAATGGTCAATTTTCGACCCAATGACCTCCCAATGGGTTAAATTTTCACAAAAAATTAAATCTTCGTCAAAAATAGTTAATTTTCGACCTAATGACCAACAAATTACCAATCTCCGACCAAAAAGTTAATTTTTCATTAAAATAATCAATCCTTCACCCAATGACAAACACACGGACTCAAAAGGATAACCTTTCACCAAAAAGTCAATTTTGGTCAAAATGGTCAATTTCGACCTAACGACCACCCATTAACCTTAATGCATTAACTTTGTTGTAAAAAGTCAACTTTAGTCAAAATGGTATGTATATATATATATATAAAAATTTAGATAATATTATTTTTTATTTTAAATATTTTAAGTATAGTATATTATTTATAAATATAATTTAAATATAAAAATATTTAATAGTTAAATAAATTATAAATAAAATATAAATATATGTAGATATAAATAAATAAATAAATATATATATATATATATAATAATATTTTTTATTTTAAATGTTTTAAGTATGCATAATATTTATAAATAAAATTTAATTATAAAATATTTAATAATTAAATAAATTATAAATAAAAATATTGGGTCAATGGGTTTATCAATGGGTCAAGGATCACCATTTCGACCAAAGTTCACTAAGTCAGAGATTAACTTATTGGGTCAATAATTGGTCATTAATTAAAATCGACTATTTCGACCAAATTCCATGACAAAGTCGACCCATTTGGTCAATGGGTTTGTCATTGGATCAAGGACACCATTTTGACCAAAGTTAACTTTTTAGCCGAGATCGACTTTGTCATTGCTTAATTCAAAATCGTTTATTTCGACCAAAAATCGACTTTTCGTCAAATGTCGACCTATTAAAGCCAACGGGCTTGGCCATCGAGTCAAGGATTGACCATTTTGACCAAAGTTGACTTTTGATCAAAAGATGACCTATTGGGTCAAAGGGTTGAGCATTAGGTCAAAGATTAACTATTCGACCAAAGTCGTACTCTTTTGGTCAAAGATTGTTTTACTAGATCAAAATCGGTCATTAAGTCAAAAATCGAGCTTTTAATCAAATCGATCGTTTAATTAAAAGTTGACCTAGTTATTGGGTTAATGATAATATTGGGTTAAGGATTAACTATTTTGACCAAAGTTGTCTTTTGCTAAAATTTGACCTATTTAGGTCGATGAGGCTATCTCGTAGTCAAAAATCGATAATTTTGGGCAAATCGACTTCTTTTGTCAAAAGTCAATCTATTGGGTCAATAGGTTGGTCATTGAGTCAAGGATTAACCATTTTGGCCAAAGTTGACTTTTTAGTAAAAAGTTAATAAATTGGGGTCAATTTTTTTGGCCATTTAATGAAGGATCAACATTTTCACCAAAGTCGACATTTGTGTCATCAGGTCGAAATCACCATTTCGACGAAATTGGATTCTTTGGTCAAAAGTTGACCTTTTGGGTCAATGAGGTGGTCACTAGGTCAAAAATTGACTTTTTTTATCAAATGTTGACGTAATGGATCAATAATTGGTAATTATGTCAAAATTTACTATTTCATCAAAACCGACTTTTAGTCAAAAGTCGATCTTACTGGCCGTGGGTTGTTTATCGGGTCAAGGATTAAAGTTAACTTTTAGTCAAAGCTTTACTTATTGCTAATAATTGGTCATTAGGTAAAAATTATCTATTTTGACCAAAAAGTTGACTTTTTTTTGTCAAAATTCTCGACTAATTCAGCTAACGGTCATTACGGTCAAAATCGACTATTTCGACGTAGTCGACTTTGGTCAAAAGTCGACCTATTTGGTTAATGGGGGTCATCGTGTCAAAATTTGACTATTTTGACCAAAATCGACTTTTGGTTAAAAGTCGACATTTCGGTCAACGGGGTCGGTTATCGTCGAAGGCATAACCATTTTGTCCAAAGCCGACTTTTGTCAAAAGTTAACCCATCGGGTCAATGGGTCAATATTGGGTCTGAAATTAATCATCTTAACTAAAGTCAATTTTTAGTCAAAAGTTCACCTATCAAGCCAAAGGGCTCATTATCAAGTCAAAGATCGACCATTTTCGATCAAAGTCGATTTTTTAGGTCGAGATTGTCTTATCGGGTGAATTATCGGTCATTTGTCAAAATCGAATTATTTCGACCAAATCGAATTTTTCTCAAGTTAACCCATTGGGTCAATGGGGTGATCATTATTTCAGAATCGTCCATTTTGACCAAAGATGACTTTTTATCAAAAGCCGACCTACCGGGTCAACGGGCCGGGGTCATTTCCGTCAAGGATATACCATTTTGACCGAAGTCAGCTTTTCGTCGAGATCGGGCTTACCGGGTTAATAATTGGTCATTAGGTCAAAAATTAAAAATCGACTATTTCGCCAAAATCGATTTTTCGCCGAAACATCGACTCATCGGGTTATCAGAACAGGTTGGGTCAAAAATTGATCATTTCGACCAAAGCCGACTTTTCGGTCAAAGTTTACCTATCGGGTCAATGGGCCGGTCATTGGGTCAAAGATCGATCATTTTGACCATACGACTTTTTTTGGTCGCATATCGACTGGTTGGTCTAAATCGTCATTAAAGTCAAAATCGAATATTTTCACCCATAATTAAATTTTTTGTCAAAAGTTTGCCCATTGAAATAATGGGGGCGGCAATGGGTCGAAATCACCATTTTTACCAAAGTTGACTTTTCGGGTCAAAAGTTATCCTATTCGTTAATGAGTTGCAATCGGGTCAAGATTCGACCATTTCGACTCAAAGAAACTTTTTGGTCAAAATTCGATATATCGGGTCAACGAGTAGTCATCGGGTCAAAATCGACCATTTCGACCAAAGTTGACTTTTTGGTCAAAAGTTGACCTATTGGGTTAATGGGGCGGTCATTAGGCTGCAATTGACTATTGACTAAATCAATTTTGTCAAAAATCATTCAGCTTGGGTCACTGTGTTCGTCATTGCGCGAAGGATCGATTAATTCGACAAAAATTAACTTTTTTGGTCGAGATCGACTTATTCGTCATTAATTGTTCATTAGATCAAAAATCGACTATTACATATTTTTATAATTAAATTATATTTATAATTAAATTATATTTATAAATAATATACTATAATTAAAAATTTTAAAATAAAAAATAATATATATATATATATATATTTATATATACACATATATATATTTAACTATTTAAAATTTATTTAACTAAAAAAAAATTTTTTAATTAAATTATATTTATAAATAAAATCCAATATTTAAAATATTCAAAATAAAAGGATAAAATTAAATATATATATATATATATATATATACCTATATATATATTTGTTTATTTAATTATTAAATGATTTTATAATAAAATTATATTTATAAATAATATAATCGGTATTTAAATTATTTAAAATAAAAAAATAATATTGTACAAATTTATATATATATATATATATATATGAACATATATATTTTTTTATTTATAATTTATTTAACTATTAAATATTTATATGAATTATATTTATAAATAATATAATATACTTAAAATATTCTATATATAAATTAATAAATGCTATATATATTTTTTATTTATAATTTACTTAACTATTAAATATTTTTATAATTAAATTATATTTATAAATAATATACCATAGCTTAAAATATTTACAACAACAACAACAACAACAACAAAGCCTTAATCCCACTAAGTGGGCCTGCCACATGAATCCTTTTTCTCCATCAAGGCCCTATTTAGTGTCAAATTTTGTTTAATTCCTAATAAATTAAGATCATTTTTTATGCAATAAGCCCAAGCTTTCCTAGGTCTCCGCTCTCGCCTTTCTTAACATAAGTTGTATTTAAACATCTACTCTCCTAACGTATCATCAGTGGTCGACGTCTAATGTGACCAAACCATCTAAGTGCCATTTCCTCTAATTTTATCCGTCATTACCTATAACTCCAACCCTTTTACGGACATATTCATTTCGCATTTTGTCTCTAAGTGTAAAGCCACTCATCCACCTAATCATTCTCATCTCGGCAACACTTAACTTAACATTATGCTTCTCTTTTAAAGGCCAACATTCAAAGACCATAGAGCAATGAAGGTCTCACCACCATCTTATAAAATTTTCCTTTCAAGCCTAAGCGGTACTTTTCTATCACACAATGTGTCGACGCATTCCTCCACTTCAACCAACCAACCTGAATTCTACTATTAACATCCCCATCTATATCACCATCGCTTTGCACAATGGATCCGAGATATCTAAATCGTTCACACCTTTTAATAATTTGATCACCCAAAGTTACACCGTCACTAGACCTACTATTACTAAAATTACATTCCATGTATTCGCCTTTAGTTCTACTCAAACGAAGACCTTGCATCTATGTAGACCTCCATAATTCAAGTTTTTCCTGGACTTTTTCTCTTGTCTTATCCACAAGAAGGATATCATCAAAGAAAAAAGCACACACCAAGGTACATCCTCTGTAAATGCTCGCAAGACCATCCATAAATAAAGCAAAAGATAATAGCTTGAAGCCGATCCGATGTAAACCAACAAATAGTAAAATACTAAGTTAATCCTCCTTCGGGCTCGAACACATGTAACAGCTCTAGCATACATATCTTTAATGACTTGAATATAAGTCATATCAACACCTTTCTTCTCAAGGACTCTCCAAAGAACATCTCCCCCGAACCTTATCATAAGCTTTTTCTAAATCAATAAAATCAAATGTAGATCCTTCTTATTATCTCTCGTACTTCTCCATCAAACCTCTCAAATATATAGCTTCCATGGTAGACCTGCCTGGCATAAATCTAAATTGATTATGAGAAATCTTCGTAATACGTCTTAACCTATGTTCACTCATCTCTCTCCCATAATTTTAAAGTATGACACATCAATTTAATTTCCATAATTGGCACACTCGCGCATCTCCTTTATTCTAAAAATGGGGACCAAAATGTTCTTTCTCCACTCCTCAGGCATCCTTTTAGTTTTTAAAATAATATTAAAAAGTTTAGTATGCCAGAAACACCCAAATCACCTAAACAATTCCACACTTCAACTGGGATATCACTGTGTCCTACGTACTTCCCCCCGGGTTTTCTTTAACGCTCATCAACTTCTTTTTACTAATGCGACGGTAAAAAAGAAAAATTTCTTTTATTATTATTAACGATATTAAGATCATCATTAAGGTCAATGCGATTTTCAGCATCATCATTAAAAAGTTTATCAAAATAACTCACCCACCCGTGTTGAATATCTTTTTCTAAGAAAAGCAAACTTTTGATTTTCATCTTTAATACATTTTACTTCGAGTTAAATCTTTACATTTCTTTCTCTTTGTTCGCTAGTTTATACATATATTTTTCACCTTCCTTAGTATCT
>CM040430.1:43683590-43686090 GCA_022702705.1 Papilionanthe hookeriana x Papilionanthe teres | reverse complement strand
ATCTTATTATTCATTCCGAAACTCTTTCGATTTAATCATTCTCGAGAAAGAAGGCACTCCCGTTATGTATCGATGTTGGAAGTGATTTAACCCTTTTCAAATAATATACAAGATAATTCAGTTTCAACTATCCCCAAACCTGTTGATTATCCCATTTTCAAAATGTTACTCAAGATGGGTTAACTTCTTCCTTGGTTAATCTTGATGTCGGTCAATGATCTTAAGGATGATTGGTTGATCAAGAAGTCTGAAAGAAAAAGAAATCGCTGGATTTATCGTCTTTATCCGAAGCCAACATTATTCCTTCTTCCTCTAAAGCTTACTAGAAGTGGAAAGCTTGCCCTTCATGATTAAGTTCATATGCTGGAATATTAGGGGAGTGGCCAATCCGGCTCCCTTAATAGAATTCCGAGTCTACCAGATTCATAAGTTTTGGGTGATTTGCTTTGGAACTCAGAAATCCAATTTTGATAAATACATCAGAAAATTTCCTGATTTTCTTTTATCAAATTGTTCTAATAAGATTTTGTCGCTCTATAGAAAGGGAATTATCAGAATGTTCTTCGATCATTCCCGATTTTTCATTTTCATTTTCAGTTAGATCATTTCGTGGTTTTGTAACCTTCGTGTATGCCGTTTCCACGGATGATTGGAGCTTTGGAATAAAATTCATGAGATTATTTAACAATGTCGAAAGTTGGATGGTGGGTGGAGATTTCAATTGCATTTCTCATCCTAGTGAGAAGAAAGGAGGCAGAATCCCAATTTACGTAGATGCCGAAATTTACTAATGATATTCATTCTCGCCAAGCTTGTTGATATCAAGCCAAGGTCTCTCCTTTTACTTGGAAGAGAGGATCTTTATATGAAAGACTTGATAGAATATTAGTTAATCAATCTGGATTAACATGTTCCCTATTTCCAAAGTTAAACATTTCCACAGAATGGGTTCGATCATTCTCCTTTCGTTTGTCCGTCGATCTTTTTCTCGTGGTGAAATCTAATTCATCTGTGTATCTAAATGTTGTCCGATCACCCCGATTTCGCAAAGTAATTCGAGAGGAATCTGGTGTGCTCCTATCACTGGTTTTCCAAATCCTATTATCAAATTATGGCTTTTACATAAAAGACTAAATAAGGAACTTAAAGTATAACCGGAATGTATTCTCGTAATATTCATCAAAAGGTCTGTTTCAACAAGTTTCAGGTTCGCTCGTGGAAAAGATGTTGAAGCCGGGAGAGCTTTCGAACAACAATTATCTGCTGCCTATGCCAATTTAAATTCTGCTATTCATCAAGAGTTATTTCATAGCGTGTGCCGCCGCAAATCGGGTTCCATCATGCAGATTTAAATTCTAAATTTTTTTCATGCTCTTATTAAATATAAAAGATCACCACTATCCTCCAAATTAAGACAATTGACAACAGATATCTGTTAAATACTAAGGATATTGCTGAGAATGCTGTTTCTTATTTCACTGAGTTGTTTGCTGCCCGTACCACTAAATCTAATATGTTTTCCGCCGATATTTTCTTCTTTTCCGGATTCATTAATTTAATCATTGGATTTAGCCGCTGCTCCTAATGAACATGAGATTTCTACGGCCATTAACTCTATGGAAGTGACAAGGCTGCAGACCAGATGGGTTCACACCTGGATTTTTATAAAAAATTTTGGCATATTATCAAATCCTCGATATTACCGTCATTGCATAAAAGTTACTTTCCATGGTAATCAATTTGCCTAAATATTTTGCTTCTTCAACTATTATTCTGATTCCTAAGAATACAATGAAAGCTTCTTGGTCTGATTTTAGAACTATTAGCTTAACTTCAACTTTTTCTAAGATCATATGATTCCCAGGCTGACACAAACTATTGTCAGAAGATTTAATTTCGTAAAATCAAACCGGCTTTAAAAGGGAGAAGTATTATGGATAATGTGCTTTGGCTCAAGAACTTTTAACTGATCTGATAGAAAGTGTAGAGGCTCCAACATTATTTTTAAATTGGATTTGGCCAAAGCTTTTGATACAATAAGTTGGAAATTCATTATTGATGTATTGGAGGTAAAGTGGGATTCAAAGCCGATTTCGTAATTGATTGTTGATGGCTTACCAATAATCATTATAGTGTTATGATCAATGGGAAGTGTCATGGTTTTTTCTCTGGTAGAGTGTATTAAACAAGGTGATCCATTGTCACCTTACATTTTCATTCTAACTTTTGATTATCTATCCAAGATGTTAAATCAAATTCAAAGTTAGCCTCATTCATATACTCAATTTCAAGATAGATCTTCGCAACTTAATTTCACATCTGCCTATGCTGATGATGCCATTGTGTTCTCTAATGGAAGTAAGCAATCCATTAAATGTTTAATGAAAACTTTGGCTATGTTTGAAAGCGTTTCTGGTATGCTCTTCAACAACCTAAATGTCAATTCCTAGTAGATCTAAAATCACATATCTATTAAAAATTGATCGTCGATTTCACCGGC
>CM040430.1:43653590-43678590 GCA_022702705.1 Papilionanthe hookeriana x Papilionanthe teres | reverse complement strand
TAAAATTTGGTTTTTTTCGCGAAAGCATATTTCTCTAGAAATTGTTGTGGATGATGGCCAATTCATTCATACTTACTATTTTGCTGATGAATTTCAGTTACAACTTCGTTTATGCGCACTCGCCTTTTCGCTCGACATGAGTTGTGGAGGAAAATTACCGATATGGGTAGTATTATCCTGCATAGATGGATGGTGGGAGGAGATTTAATATGGTTATGAATAACCGTAAAAGTCACGGCCGTCTCCCCGACGCTTCTCTTACGAATAAAGTTCGGGGAGGCGCGCCGATGCGGGCCTATCGTATCAGTTTGCAGGATCCAGATTACTTCAAGAGAGTAAAAGTTTTTGAATGTCCGGATAGGTGTTTTGCTAATCAAGCCTGGATGTCTTCTTATGGGTTCACTCGTGTTCAACATCTTTTAGTTCAAAGTCTCATCATAAACTCCTATTGCTTTAATCATTTTAAGAAAACCGCTAATTATCACTTTCATTATTTAAATGTCCGATCTAGACATGAGGGTTTTTAATGGTTGGTTAAGGATAATTGAAAGTTGATGACATTGGGAATGCGTGATTCCGTCTCGTGGGAAATTACATAAGAAGGTGGCTTTCGCTTTCGAGGACTCGAACTGGAATGTTTTTGGTGATATTCACGCCAAGATCCGCAATGTCGAGCAACGGTTATGGATCTTCAAGCGAATGATGAAGCTACTAGTGAAGTTATGTCTCAGCTTCATGTGGCTCACTTAGTTTATTGAAGCTTCGCTCGGGAGGAGGATTATTTGCAAAAGGCGGGTGAGGTTCATTTTTCTCAAGGCGATAGAAATACAAAGTATTTCCATTTCGTATTAAGTAAATGTCGGGCCAATAGCAATATTGTTCGCATTAAGAATGACCAGGGTCGTTGGCTTACTGATATTCGTGATTTGGGGAATAGTGCGGTTAGTTACTTCTCGATCGACATTTACACCGCTCGGAGACTACGGTTCCATCGACGCTCGCTCGTTAAATGATATGAGAAGCTATACATAGAATTCGACTCTTCGAAGCTCCCATACTCGATGAGGTTTATGATGCTTTAAAGATATCAACTCTAATAAAGCACCGGGTCCGTACTGTTTTTACCGCTGATTTTTACATTAAATGTCGAGCATTGTAAAGAGAGATGTGATCCATGCCATTCGTAGTTTTTACGAGGGGAAACGAGAAATATTTCTCTTCTCGCCACGATTGTGCTTATCCCCAAGTCTACAAAAAAGACGTCTTGGGACCACTTCCGTCCTATTTCACTTACTTCGTGTAATCTCTAAGTTATTAGTAAAATTATGGTGAAACGCATTCAACCCCACCTCAATCATATCATTTCTTCTAACTAATCGGCCTTCATCCAGGGTAGGAGAATACGGACAATATTATGTTAGCCCAGGAGATTATACATGATATTGATAAGAAGTGCCGTGGTGGCACATGGTCTCAGTCGGGATATTGGTGAAAGCTTAAGATTCCGTTAGCTGGCATTTCTTATAATTTAAGTTCTTAAAGCAAGAGTATTTTTGCATTTTGCCAACTTATTCTCAATTGGCTTCGTTGCAATCACTATAGCATTCTCATTAATGGTAATTCCTATGGCTTCTTTAATGCTACCCGCGTATCAAGGTGGCGATTCTCTTTCCCCACTATATTTATCTTAGGTTTCACTATTTCTCCCAAATGCTTGGTGATTTATATGGCTCTGACCTGTCGGTTCACTACTCTACCAAGTCATCCGTGGTGGTCTCGCATTTAGCCTATGCCGACGATGTCGTTCTTTTCTCTAACGCCCGTAAGAATAGTATCAGAAAATTTATCACTTACTTAAGAAATTCCAGGATCTCTCGTGCCTTCTTTAGTGCTAAAAAATGTAATTTGCACTTGCAAGATTGCTGATCGGCAGAAGGTTTTATGGGTTGGGCGTACACGGGGTTTCAATGCTCGATGCTTCCTATTAAATATCTGGGTCCAAACTTTCAAGGGGAGAATGAAACAAACTCACTCGATGAGGTGTGGCGAGAAGATTAAAAATAGGGATTAATGATTGAGTGAACAACTTTTTGTCCTTTGGTGGCTGCATTACCTTAATTAGAAGTATCATCCCGAGCATGCCAATAAGACGCAAGTTACATGTACTTCAAATTAAGAAGATCACCCAAACCATCTTAAAAATGTCTCAATAAATTTTTATGGGCTCTGGTGGTTTTGTCAGGGGAGGAAGTGGTGTTCTTGGAAGAAGCTATGTAAACCTATTAGTGGGGGTGGACCGGGTTTTACGGAGCTTCAACACATTGCCAACATTACCCCTCGTTTAAGCATTGGCTGAATTTTCGCCCTGGGAAGTCCTTGAGCGCTCCTTTATGTACGGAAGTATCAGAAGACCTCTCATCCCGCTTGCTATTTTGAAGAAGGGTGATTCTATTTTATCGAAGAGACTTCTTCGTATTCGGGATTAGGCTATGACCTCATTTCTTGGGATTTAGGTTGCGGTAATATTTCCTTTTGGCATGATTCTTGGGCTCGCATCTCTTTGCAATAAGAGCATTTCAATGATAATTTGGTCGACGTACATGTGGATCGATGGACACTCGGAACATGCCTATTTTACATAATTTGGTGGGGGTGATATGGCTATTTACATCTCTACTATTCCATTTATCCTCAAAAGCCTCACTCAATTGTCAATAAGATCCGTCCTAACGTTCATTTCTAAATCGTTTATCTCATTCGCATCATTTTCGTGATACCCAGCCAAGTAGTTTTTGCTCGCTCTTACCCCCATCTATGTCATTTTTAGCAAGGAGGATTTTCCACCATCTTCTTCCCCGTGATGGTATCCCTGCTTAAAGGCTTAAGGCTCACATCGAGGTGTGTTTTTTGTCGTGAAGCAGAGGAATCTTTTGAACATTTTCTTTATCATGCTTATGCTTCGCAAATTGGGTGGAAAGGTGTGGGATTTGTCGGCATGTGTCTAACCTCATTACAATCCGACCACTACCTCTATAATTTAACCCGAGCGGCGGCAAGTACATTTTTACCAAATTTATCCCTTTTTATTCGTGTCGGTTTATTGTATGGCTCACAACGATATCAAGCAGCGGGAAGTCTATTCATTGGCGACACCGTGTTCTATAATATTATCGCTGCGCAATAGGGTTTTCAAGTTTGGGGTATGAAGAGAGATTTCTTCTTCCGGCATTCCATACTTCGATAATTTCGAGCCGTCCTTCTATACCGGCGAGGGCCTCACAACCCCGACTTCTCAGAGATGGCATACTCGACAAGGGTTAAGCGAACATGATGGGAGTTGAAACCTGACTACGGATTTGTGGTGTTTCTAGAAATGCTAATGCTAAGTGCCTTTCATTCTTTACTTCACCTGGGCTTGTTCGATTCGCTGGAAGCGGAGGCTCGCCTTTTAATGGCCGTCTTATCTCTCGTACTTATGAAATTTGAATTTTTGGAGGTCGAGACGCGACTCTAGTGCTATGATTAAGTGTTTTAATGAGGGTAAACTGGTGACTTGGGAAATTATTTATTATATCAACCGGATTAAATATGTTTCCTCGCATATGCAAATTGCTCGCCGATTTATTTATCGCAGGGTAATAAATTCCGTTTAATTCGTCATTTCGCCGTTCTTTGATGAGGCAAATTCAAAGCTGGTCTGTCTCACCTCACGCCTTAAAGATGTTGCTTACTGGTGACAATATTGATGCCCCGTATATTTGTGCAAATAATTAAGCGCAGATTTTGTTTTCTGCTTAGTTTCAGGATCATTATATTTATGATGCTTTGGAGGAATATATTTATTAGGGTTTCGATTGTTTTAAAGAATATATATATATATATATATATATATATTGCAAACTTTACATGCATATGTTTTGTTCCTCCAGTTCAAATGTGATTTCTACTATCCTCATCTTCATGCCTCCTTTGCCGGTTTACATCTACGTTTTTATATATATATATATATATATATATCAAAATGTAGCAAGAATCGTATTGCTCCATCCGGCCGAGCATCTTTTTTAAGAATTGCATTACTCATCTTCGTATATGCTGAATGATTTATATATATATATATATATATATATATATATATATATATATATATATATATGTCGAATTCCCATTTTCGATGAGGTCTTTTTTGCTTTCTCTCTTTAAGATTTCAGATCTAGCCTGTGGGTTTCTTTTTCTTTGACTAATCTTAGAGGACTAGAAGTGAAACCCACCCTTTAGAAGTCCAAACACCTCTTGACCCCTGCAAACCCCATAAGCTTGATTGTACACCCCTAATCACCTGTGAGGGTCAAGTCAAATGTGCAGGTTTAAAAGATGAGTTCCCATAGACTTTTCGCGTTAGGAATACCCTGGATGGCCTGGTCTGGTGAGGGTTGACTTGCACATACACTACACTCTCAAGACACATTCCAAGTCCTAAAACCACATTCTCACCCAACTCGTTTCTCATCATGTAGGTAATTCATAGGATGGTCCTTAACCCCTAAACCCCGGCTAAGCAGGTCGCAACATAAAATGAATGCCTAAAATGAGTCCTCTCATGGCTTATATGGGCTTAATATGGCTTCATGGCTCAACCAAAGTGATTCCATGTTACTCAACATCAATCTTCATTTTTTCCAAAATTTCAACTTCACCTCCGGCCCAAACACTTACTAAACCTACCAAAGACCTCAATGACCTGTACCCAGGAAAATCACCCAAATTACCCAAAATTCCTCAAAATCAATCCTAAACATTCCCCCCCACTCAAATCGATCATCCATAGCCAAAAATACCAAAATTCCAAAGTGCCCCCCAATACCTCCAAATACCCAAAATGCCCCTTCTTACCCAAAATCCAAAAATTCGTAAAATTCAAAAATTCCAGAAAATCCCAAATATTTCCACCTTTGATTTTTTCAACTACACTATAAATAATTTGCCATAATTTACTCCACTGTTACCAAAACCCCACTCGACTAATTTTAAACTCCAAGTAAACCCAATGTCAAACCAAACCAACCCACTTCGACTCAATTTTAGCCTACCCCATTCCTAACTTCAACAAATATCCCCAATATCAATTTACTCAAATCCAAGTCCACCTGATTTGTTATCTTAGCCCAATTTCAATTTGAACCCTAAGGCCCAATTTTGGCCCATGACCTAAACCTAGCTCAAACCAATCCAATTCAACTCCAATCGTCCCCAAATCTTTTCCAAAAGCCCTCTCCTAACATCCCCATAAACAAAACACTAACTTGATTTGCCCAAAATTAACCTAAATCCACTCAAACCTAACCTAAAACCAAAATCCTTTAAATCAATCTAAACCCAAACCTAACCCAAATAGACCCAAATCCCAAAATCAAAGCTCAACCAAAGCTTCGAAAACTCTTTCAGACACTCCCATGAACATTTCTCAACATTAATTTTACATCAAATCCAACTTTAGCCCAACTCTTAACTTGAAAGAACGTACCTTTCAACGACTTTGGCCCCTTTAATTAAGAATCCCAAATTAAACCCAATTCAATTCAAAATCACTACACTCTGTCTCAAACTACCTGCGACACATATCTAAACCAATCGCAACATTTATTCGACATGGTTTTTCACAAAATTCTTCATCCAAAAGTCCATTTGGAAATATAAAGGGCTCACCCATTTAAGCCTTTTAAAAGCCCACTTCCACCAAATCCAAAAGCCCAAAATCCATTTTAAAGCCCACATGAGATTTCCTCATCATCCCTTTCGATTTAAATCATTCCCTTAAGTTTCAAACTCGATCATCAAATTATCCTAAACTAGTTCCCTCAATGCCAATCTCCCATAAAGTTATAAAAAATGCCAACATCCTTTCTCATGCAAATGAGCTAACTTTTCCCTAAGCTAAATGGAGCCATGAAGCCATGCATAAGCCACATACAAGCCATGGAAGCCACTCTCCACCTCACCAAGCCATTAATGGCAAGAAGAGGGGGGTCTTTCTTAAACCTTCATTAAGCATTTTAACCCCATCCATGATACACACTAAACTAAGTTTAGCCACCCTTACCTCATGGATGAGACCACACCATTTTCTCTGGCTGACCCAAGTGATTCTTTTCTACCCCCAAAAACCAGGCCTTGGGTGTAGAACCTAGCCCAAAACCATGGGTTGACTCATTTGAACCTAAAATAGCTCTTCCCCCATTCCATTTCAATTAAACTCCTTACACATGTCAAGCTCCCCACCGACTGCACCATTGCCAACCCCCGACCTCCCTGACCTCGAGGATGACCTGACTCGTCGTCGCCCACCACAGCCACAAGGAAACCACCGTGCCGAGAGCACTCATGTCAATTTTTGAATTCCGCCGTGACTTATCCCATGCCTAATGGCCACCAGGGTCAGCTCTTCTCCCTCACTAGAGCAGCTGATCCCAAGCATCAAAACCCCCGGGGAAGCCCTCCAGCCATACCTATTTAAACACCACCACCTCTCGGCCAAAGAGAGGAGATGAACCGTAATTCCTTAAGGAAACTCGCCAAAATTGCTCCAGACTTTCTCTTAACCCAGCAAATGGATCTCTGTTGTTCCTTTTCCCTAAAGCCCATTAATGTAGCTCAATTTCGAGTTGAAAATCCACCAAAAAACCAAGACATCTCTAGAACCTCTTCCAACTAAATTAAACTCACCTACACCTGCACAGGACCAAGAGAAGGAGTTCCCTGCTGAAAGTCCCCTCTCCTGCGCCACCCGCTCCAGCCCAAGCTTTGAAATCGGTCTCTGTCACTTTCATACTTGGGGACAATTCTCCAAAGCCATGCATCATCCGGAGCTCGCTCGGACTCAATCGAAGGTGACACAACTCGCATTGAAGCTTCACTTCGAGCAAAGGTATGAACTCATTCTTCCTCCCGAGCTTTCGCCGATTCTCCATTTGTTCAGCTAATTTCACACTTATAAACCGTGCGGATGTGTTCGTTCCTTCAAGAAGATTCCATAGAGCATAAGAACAAAAAATCCATTGAGAATCCGTGTTGAGATCTTAGGGTTTTAGTGTGGACGGTCACGGGTGCACAACGCTCGTAGACGATGACCGTGAGCCATCGGATCGCGCGTGTATCGAGCGACCTGGCGCCCGTATCATACGGGATTCGTGAATGTTACGTGAACTGCGGCCCTTTGTTAATCGAGTCAGATGGCGGCGTCGAATGGGAATGCGCCATGTGGGCTTTCGGAGCCGCCGAAGCTGCGCCGGCGCCTAGTCGGATAAGTAGATAACAGGGTATTTTTTAATTATTTAAATGCCCAAAACTTCAAAAATTCATATCTTTGCATAGAAAAATCACAAAAATAAAATAAAATAATTCCTTGCTCGCGGAATGAGGAGAGTAATGTGAAAGAAATCAAGTTAATTGGATGTACGTATATTTTATTTTTAATAATTTATTCACTATTTTCAGTATTTTGATTCTCCATTTACATGTACAATTCATCATGGCATGAATCCATAGGCTTTGCCTGATTCGGGGAACATTCCCGAAATTTATCAAGGCCGAGGCCACCTCTCGTGAAAAGTTATTGATTTTTCAAGTTCATGTCACCGTTTTAGGTATTTTAATTCCAATAATTAGTATGTTGTAAAATAAATTTTAGTGAAATTTCACATGTTTCTGTAGACTAGAGGACCTTATGAAAAAGATTTCGAGTTAATTCATTCATAATAACCTCCACCGCCTAAACCCCTAAAATTAAATTTTGAATTAATTAGGTTGGTTCATTTTCACATCCACCGACTTCAAAATAATTCTCCACCGATCTTTAGATTGAGAGACCTTACATAAAATTTAAATCAATTTGATTTCGATTAACTCCACCAAATGTGATCGATTAAGCCTCATAAACAAATGCAACTTTAAAAATTCATAACTCTAAAATTATTTTTAAAAAATTCACAAAATTGATTTTGGAGCTTCTCTTATATCAGATGTTTAGAAAATTAAATCAATATTCTAAAAAATCGTTTTTCAATACAATATTTTAATATTTTAATAATTAAAAAAATAATAAAAATCACAAGAATATTAAAAATCATAAAAATGTCACATTTGACTCCTAATCACTTAAAAGAACAAACCAAATATTTTTCCTAAGTCTCTAGGGTAAAATATTGAATTTTAAAAGCCTTAATGTAATTTTTAATATTAAAAAATAAGTTTTTAACCTTTTTCACTAAAATAATTCTAATAAATCAAAGAAAAATTATAAAATTATAAAACTTGTTCCTCTCTTCTAAACTCCTTGAGGTCAGAGATTTGAGAAATATAAATCCATTTTTCAACTTTAATTTTATTTTATAATTAATTAATACTCTAAAAATCAAAATAATTATAATAAATAAAATATAATTCAAAAATCACCAAATTTTGTCCAAGTGGTCCTCTGTTCATTAGAAAACATCTCATAATTTTCTTAAGGACAAAAACCTTCCCTTGATCATGTTGTTGAATTTTCTAAAACTTCTTATTTTCTACTAAAAATAATTATATAAATAAATTAAATTCCGTAAAATAACGTTTTCTCCTCTAATGTCTTAATTCGACATGTGAGGTGACACAAACATTTCAAATTCATTCGAGCTCAATTTATGAGTTATGAAATAAATAAGTTTAAAAGGGCAGCAATGTAATTAAAATTTTAACCCTTAATTAAAACTTTAGGTTTAATTAAAATGGGGTAAAATATTTGATTTTAATTTTTCGGGATAATTGAAACTTAGGGAAATAAAGGAATAGAAACTCATTAAACACTTTGAGAATATCAAAAAATGAAACTTTAATTAATTAAATGATTTAGATTTTTGAAAGAATATATTTAAATTTACTATTAAAATAGGGATATTATTAAGAGGATATTTATTCTTTAATTAAATATCCCTAAATAAGTCACTTTAATAATATTTAATTCTTAATTAAAAATTAAAATAATAATCCAAATTAACAATAAAATCATAATTAAAATTAAAATTAAACTAAAATTAAATTAAAATTAAAATTAAATTAAAATTAAATTAAAATTAAAGTTAAGTTAAAATTAAAATTAAAATCAAAATTAAAATTAAAATCAAAAATTAAAAGTAAAATTAAATTTAAATTTAAATTAAATTTAAATTTAAATTAAAATAAAATTAAAATAAAATTAAATTAAAGTTAAAATTAAAAACTAAAATTAAATTAAATTAAATCTAAAATTAAATTAAATTAAAATTAAATTAAAATTAAATTAAAATTAAATTAAATTAAATTAAATTAAAATTAAATTAAATTTAAATTAAAATCAAATTGAATCGAATTAAATTAAAATCATTTAACAACAAACCTTAAATGAAATCATTAAGAATTAAATCTAAAATAATTTGAATACTATTCCAAACTTAAAATTATTAATTAAAACATCATAATTAAATTAAAACACTTCTAAACCAAAAGAATCAAACTTTTAATTATGATCGAGATTCTCGATAAACCAATTCGCCCTTAAAGGCTTTAATTATTATAACTCTTAAATAGAGTATTATGATGTCACTTCATTCATCAGGTAATCAAATACCTAAGTTCATCGAGCAAGACACAAAGTTTAACTAAACTCCCTGGATCATTAATTCACCTCGTGCAATTAGTTTTTACTGATTAAAATAATCCTGCAAATATCAAAGGATGTTTAGACTGGGTTCTAAGCACTTCCTCAATATGACCGGATGTTTTAGAAGAATAATTGAATCTAATCAAGTTTTCGATGAAGAAAATCATCCTTAAAACCAAACCAAAGAACCTAGACGTCATAGGATATGACTAGTTATATGATTAAGAATTGCACAACCAAAATTCTTCCCTTAGCTTTACCTATGCATCTGTTGAAATATTTAAATGCTCTAACATGTGTTTTAAGTGTAAATTGGATGACGGGAAGACACCTGTATGTTTTTATTTTATTGCAATTTACTTTATCGCAATTTACTTACATACGTACTTACTTTTCTTACATGCTACAAATTGCTGCATGAAAAACCAAAACCTTGTGATGTACCCTCAACTGAAACTGAAACTAAATTAAAAGTCATTGCAAGATAAAATTACCGCCACAACATTCCAAAATATAAAACAACTTAAAATTTAACACAAATAACAACAAAACTAAATCAAGAACTAAACTAAAAATGTCTCGCTCGAATGACTGGAATACCTTCAATGATGTAACCCACATATTAGTGCTAACGGATTTTCCACGGTCGAGTGTGGAACTCATTCAGTCGGGTTTAGCAAATTCATCTGATTCAGTGAATCCAATGAAAATAACGGTGTCGGGATGACGGAACCGCGGGATCTTAATCGGTTATGTTTAAATAACTTTAAGATTTGTTTTAATTAAAATATTAAAAACACTCGATTTTAAGATTTTCTCTAAACCAAAACACTTCTCTTATCTCCTGATTTATGACTGTTCAAACTCTGCAACAACAAGGAGCTCGGAGCATGGGATAAAAGACGGCCATCGTCACGCAAAACTTGGTATTCACTTCATCGAAACCTTTCAGAGTTAAATAACAAAGCCATACGACTTCGAGGTAGTTTACCTAGTGCAACATAAATCCTCAACTTTGTTAGGCATTTGTATAATCATGTTATGCAAATTAAGCCCTAACCGGCCTTTGGGATTCGAGGTGGTTGTTTGGTACGACATAAACCCTCACATTTCGGTGCTATTCGTATGCTCATATCATACAAATATAAGTCCTAATTAATTAAAATTGACAAGATTGTAATATTAAATAAACTCCCAAATTGAAGCCAAACAATAGGATAGTTTGAGAAGCGCTAAGATTCTTCGGGATCCCCAGCTTCTTCTACTTCTCTTCTTGATTCTCAAATAAACCGTTCCAAATTCGTGTTAATCTCTTCAAATTCCAAAAATTTAACTTTGAAACCTTAAACTTTCAAATTTTCAGAGCAAACCACCGATCATTATCGAGAGTTTTCTTAAATGATTCCCGTCATTTAAGATGTAATTAACTATGTGGCTCGCCCTTATAAGGAACTTAAGAACCTGTAATATAAACCCCCGTTTTAATTCATTTATATTAAAGAGGGGAACTTGTTGGCTTATAAAATTGGTTCGCGTACCAAACGGATGTCACAAATCTTCTAGTTTATTTAATTGAGCCCCATTATTGCCAGCAGTGTCTATTCTTCTCGGATAGATACACGGTTTGCGATGCGGTGCTCGTTTATATAAACTATTCGGGATGTGAGATCGGGCTTGATTTCATATCTTAAAATTTTCGAAACTCAAAATTATTTTCAAAATCAAATACTACTTAAATTATATACATATTTAATCAATTTTAAAATCTAAAATTCACCAACAATTTCGTTAGGCGACCCCTTTTCTAAAGTACAACACAAACCTAAAAATATGCCGAGAATTTCGCGACTCACGGACAAGTCTTCTCCATTTCGTTGACGATGATTTTGCTTTCATGAATCGGTAGTAAGTCCATATCCCTAGTGGACCAAAACTACCATTCTTTTGTTAGATTACCTCGTTCATTTCTACCTTGAACGAGTATAGCCAACTCCTCTCTGACTTAGGAGCCACCGTTTAGACACCCCCAAACGATGAGTTTCGAGATCCTTTTACCTCCTCCGAGGTGGGGGCGGACCCCTGTCAGTGTGTTTGTTTAGAGCGTCTTTCGAGTCGAGAAGTTCTGTTAAGACTTTCTTCCCTTCCAATTCTAAATCGGGCCCTTTACCTTTTCACACCCTTTTTCCTTTAATCGTTTTGTTTCTAACAAACGAACCTTCTAATAAAAAAAATCTCTTTTAAAAATCACAAATACACTAAGATAAACAAAAATGTGTTCGGACTCTTTCTTTTTCGTCCTAAACTTTACGACGAAAGAAGCATACTCCGGGACTCGACATTCGGAATCAAATTTTAAAATGATCGCCCCAAAGTTGATCTTCTTCTTCACCAATGGAATGGACTTTGCCGTTTACAAGGATGAGCTACCCGACAATGGGATCATCCATTTTAGATAAGGATTCGGCAACACAGATGTCAAGTTCGCTGACGTCACTTTCACACTAAAGGACAAAGTCTCCAAACCAAAAGCTCCGCGATCAGCCTCAATCCGAAATCGACTCAAGAATTCCCTCCCCTATAAAGGATTCCACTCGAAAGGAGTACTACACGTTCTAGAGGATCATGTCTCCTACCCCCACCGCCCAGTTATCTCTGCACCCACCCCGACTCTCCGCTCGCATCGAAGGGGAAGAAATCCAAGTCCGCATTTAGCCTCGTCACCGTGGAGGGTACAGATTTTGCTACAATACCATCCGTTTTTTAGATTGGGTCCGGGCTCAAGAATTGCACCCCTAACTCGTACTCAAAGAGAAATAGAAGCGTAAAGATCGCCAAGAAAGTCGAGCTGATGAAATTGCTTTTCTAGAAGAAATTCCCGAGGAGTGAAGAACCGCCTAAGTATATACCTCTGCTAAGGAGCAAGGCATGTTCCACCCTCCTCTCGCCGCATTACATGAAGAAAATGTCCGTAAGATCGCCATCAGACACCCCGACCCGCGTACTACAAAGAATTACAAGAGGAAAAGGATAAGACCGCGCCCCCCCCATTGACTCGGCCGCAAGCCGTGATAGAAAGATTACAAAGAAAGAAAGATTCCCTTGTCGAAATTTTAAGAAGATAGGGACGGTGCTGCGAAATCCCGCCTCCGACCGCGAATGTATTTGCCGTCGCCACAGAGAAACCAAAGAAGAAGATAAAAGCCAGTTCACTGTTATATCGATCTCACATCCTAAATAGTGTATATAAACGAGCACCACACCACAACCGTGTATCTATTCCGAAGAATGGACACACCGCCGATGATGAGTACGATTAAATAAACTAGAAGATTTGTGACATCCGTTCGTCCGCGAACCAATTTTATAAGCCGACAAGTTCCCCTGCTTAATATAAAGGAATTGCGTGTTTTCTATTACCTCGGGTTCTTAAAGTTCCCTATAAGGATTGCTGTGGTTTCTATTACCTCGGTTCTTAAAGTTCCCTATAAGGGCAAGCCCCTATATTAATTACATCCTATGACGAGAATCACTTAAGAAAACTCTCGATAACGACGTGGTCATTTCCTCAAGAATTTCAAAGCTTAAGGTTTTCAAAGGATTAGATTTTGGAAATTTCAAAAGGGAATGGATCAAATTTGGAACAAATATTTTGTAGAGTGTATGAAGAAAAGTAGGAGGAGCCGAGGATCCAAGAAGAATCTTCGCAACTTCCCAAACTATCCTATTGTTCGCTTCAATTTAGGAATTTATTTAATGTTGCAATCCCGCCAATTTTATTTATTTAGGTCTTATATTTGTATGACATAATCACACAAATGCTCTCGAGGATGCGAGGGTTTATGTCGTACCAAACAACCACCCCTAATCCTAAGACCGTTAAGGCTTAATTTACATAACATGATTATGTCAATGCCTAACAAAAGGGTTGAGGATTTATGTTGCACTAGGCAAACTACCTCGAAATCCTACTATTGGGTTGTTTAATTCTAGGAATGTTTAAATTTCGATGCAGTTGTTTTGCCGACGAAGATGGCCGCGTCGCCCACCGTGCTCCAAGCTCCTCGTTGTCATGGAGGTTTATTGTAGAAGGCGAAAAATCAAGAGATGAGAAAAGTATTTTGGTTTCTAAAAAAAAAAAATCTTAAAATCCAAATGCATTTAATGTTCTAATTAAAATAAATCTTAAATTTTGTTAAAATGTAGTCCGATTAAGATTCCACGGCTCCGTCATCCCGACACCGTTATTTTCATCGAATTCACTTACCAAATGAATTTCCTAAACCTATCCGAATGAGTTCCACACTTTCATTTAGACTGTGGAAAATCCCGTTAACAATACGCGGGTTACATCATCGGGAGGTATTCCCGATCATTCAATGAGACATTTTAATTTAGTTAAAGTTGTAGTTTTGTCGTTTCCGTTTTGTGATTAAATTTCGAGTTGTTTTATATTTTGAAATGTTGTGGCGTGATTTTTATCTTGTAATGACTTAATTTAGTTTTGGTTTTAGTTCAGCACTATCCTAAAGGTTTTGCTTATGCAACAATATTTATCATGCAAGAAAAGTAAAGTACGTTGCATGTAAGTAAATTGCAATAAAGAAAATTGGCAATAAAATAAAAGCGTACCCGTAGGGGTCTTCCGTCATCCCAAGCCGCACTTAAACACATGTTAAGACATTTAAATGTTTCAACAAGTACCTCCAGTAAAGCTAAGGGAAAGGCTTCGTTGTCTACCAAAGTCCTAATCCTATACCGTCATCTCCTACGACGTCTAGGTTCTGTGTTTTGGTTTAAGGATGATTTTCTTCATTAAAGAACAATTAAGTTCAATTGTTCTTATAAACATCCCATCATATCGAGGAAGTGCTTAAGACGCAGTCTTAAACAACTTTTCCATACCTCTAGGATTGTTTTAAGTCCAAGAGAATTTAATTATCCGTGAGTTTAAGTTTTGTTCTCTTGCTCTCGTTGAATTAGGACGTTTAACATTCAGGGTGAAGTAACACTTCCCATGATAACTCATTTAAGAGTTACAATAATAAGAGCTTTAAAAGGGCAAATCAACTTATTAAGTATTTTAATGATTTAAACTTAATGATTTAATTTTAATTTTGACTTAATTATAAAAAAATTATGTTTGAAATAGTGTTCAAGTTATTTTAGATTTAATCCTTAATGATTTCATTTAGGTTTGTTATGCCAAATGATTTTAATTTAATTTAATTCAATTTAATTTAATTTTAATTTAATTTGATTTGATTTTAATTTAATTTAATTTATTTTATTTTTAATCTTAATTTAATTTAATTTTCTAGTTTTAATTTTAATTTAATTGACCTTAATTTAACTTTAATTTACTTTAATTTAATTTAGTTTAATTTTAATTAATTTTAATTTATTTTTAATTTAATTTAATTTTAATTTAATTTAATTTAATTTTAGTTTTAATTATTAATTGAGATTATTTCTTTAATTAATTTTTTTAATTAAGAATTAAGTATTATTGAAGTGATTTATTTAGGATTTTTAAATTAAAGAATAAAATGTCCTCTTAATAATATCCTTACTTTAATAAATTCTTATTTTTATTATTCTTCCAAAATTTCAATTAATTAATTAATTAATTAAAGTTTTATTTTAATTATATTCAAATGGTTAGTAGGTTTCTACCTCAATTGTTTAAGTTTCAATCATCCAAAATCGCTTAAAATAAAATACTTTACTCCTCCTCGATTAATCCTAAAATTTTAATTAAGGGCTTAAATTTTTAATTACCCTTTTGCCCTTCAAGCTTAATAATTTCTCTATAATTTAATAAACTAAGCTCAATGAACTTGAATTTTTTATATAACCTCATCACATGTCAATTAAGACATTAGAGGAGAAAATGTAATTTTCTATATTTAATTTATTTATGTAATTATTTCTAATGGAAAATAGGGGTTTTCATGAAAATTCAATAACATGACCATGAACTGCTTTTCTTTAAGAAAATTATGGGATATCCCTAATGACCAGAGGACTACTTGGACCAATTTTTAAGATTTTTTGATTTATATTTTATTTATTAGAATTATTTTGAGTTTTAAGTATTAATTAATTTAAAAAGAAATAAAAGTTGAAAAATGAATTTTATATTTTTTAAAATCTCTCTGACATCAGGGAAATTAGAGAACAAAAATTTATATTTTTCTGATTTTTCATTGAGTTATTAGAATTAATTTAGTGGAAATGTTAAAGAAAATCATTTTCTTAATTTAAAAATTGTTTTAAGCCTTTAAAAATTCAATATCTTACCTTGCAGACTAGGAAAAATATTTGGTTTGTTCCTAAATGATTAGAATTCAAAATGACATTTTGGTGATTTTTATTTTTATGGGGATTTTTATTATTTTTTAATTAAAATATTAAATAACAGAAAATCAACTTTTTAGAAAATTCCACTTTAATTTTCCTAACTCCGCTAATATCGCAGAAGCTTAAAACTATTTTTGTGAACTTGAAAAGTATTTTTATTATGAATTTTTAAAGTTCCATCTTGCTTTATGATAATTAATCAACCCATTCGATGAGGCTAATCAAATCCAATCGACTCAAATTATGCGATGCCTCGATCCTGTAAGATCACGTAGAATTGTTTTCGTTAATTTTAAAATGTGTAGTTAACCCTAATTAATTAAAGTTCATCTGATGTTTAGGCCAATTAGGTTGTTCATGAATGAATCAGTAATCATTTTTCCTAGGTTACTCGGGTCATAAGAAACATCAACAAATTTTCCTAGAATTTATTTCTCAACATGCTAATTATTGGAATTAAAATACTCATGAGGTACACTGAAAATCAATAACTTCTCATAAGGATGGTCTCTGACCTTGAAAATCTGTGGAATGTTCCCTTGATCAGAGGCTTCAAAAGCCCTATGGTCTCATGCGATGGTGAATCGTTCTTATGCAAATGGAAAATTAATATACCACAGAGTAATAAAATCATTAAAAATAAAATGCTTGATGAAATGACTTCGATTTCTTTTCTACATTGCCTTCCTCCGTTCACTGAGCAAGAGGGTATTTTTACTTTATTTTTAGGATTTTTCTACGCAAAGTTATGCATTTTTGAAGTTCTGGGCATTTAATAAATAAGAAAATTTCCTATTTATTCATCAACTATGCGGCGCCGTGTCAACCTTAGCCTCCCGGCCATGCGGCGTCTTTCCGGTTCAGCACCGCCATCTCGACCGGGGATGCCACGCGGCCCGCCGTATCACCCGTCTCCTCATACGTACCTGATCCAGACCGCCCACCGCACGTGTATCAAATGAACTATGCATCCGTTCATCATCCCCAAGCCTCCTACTCGAGAACCATCCATCTTCCAGGCTTAATATCTCCTCGATACTTAACTCATTCTTACGTTCTTATGCTCTAAGCGAAATCGTCTTCAAGAGAGGAACACAACTATCTGACACATGAAATTAAGGCACAGAAATGGAGAATTCATGGAACCTCGAGAAGAAGAGAGTCGACACCTTTGCTCAGAGAAGTGTGGCTTCGATCTGAGAGTTGTGTCACTTTCGATCGACTCCAAGTAAGCTCCGCATGAAGTCTCCGGCCCTGTGTGGAATTCCATCGTACTCATTTCCACGACCCGATCACAACCTTTCGAGGCTAGACAGACAGGGAGGGTCTCGGAGAGGACTTTCACTAGGGAACTCCTTCTCTTGGTCTTGTGCAGGTGTGGGTGAGTTTAATTTGATTTTGCGGGAGAATTGGAGATGTCCCTGCTTTTGCAATTTTTGTGCCGAGAATGTACTGGCTGTGAGGATTGTGGTAAATCATTACCGTGGATCAATTGCTCTAAGTGTGGAGGATGATCTTGAACAATTTTGGCAGAGTTTCTGTATGGTTTTTGTGCAACTCTTTTATGGCCGAGAGGTGAGGGGTTTAGCGAGCTTGCCGGAGGGCTTCCTGTGTGGAGGGTCAAGGTTTCGGATCACCGTCGAGATCAAGGGGAAGGAATGTGGCCTCCATGGCGCCCATTGACATGGGCAGCTCGCCAAGATGGAATTTCCAATGCTTGGCTCCTTCCAAGGTCTCGGCCATGGTGTTTACCACGTTTGCCGTCGGCCGGGCCAGCATGGGTCACCATCTTCGACTGTGGAAGCCGTGGCCGGTGTTTGGTGAAGTGACTACTGACATGCGTAAAGGAGTCGGGCTCTAAGTGGTGTTGGTGGATAAGGCCATTTTAGGCTTGGTTTGGTCAACTCATCCAAATGATTGGGTTCACTCTCCCATAACCGATTTTGGGCATAGCACCTCCATTGGTCAACCTCCCATGTGTGGTGGATTCTCCATCAAGGATTAGCAAAATATGGTTTAGTGTGTGACATAGATATGGCTGAAAAAGTTTAATGAAGGATTAGGAAAGGGGGTCCTCCTTTTTGCCATTAATATTTTGGTCACATGTCAAACCTCTCATGGCTTCGCTAGGCTTAAGGATGGCTTCATGGCTCTTCTATGGCTTCGGGGAAATGGGTTTCGGTTTCACGTGAAATGAAGCGATGAATTTTGTATTTTGTAAAAATTTGGATGGTTTGGTCATATGGATTTGTTTATAAAGGTTTGTCACAATTTGTGGCTTAGGAATGATTTTAATTAAGTGAGGATGAGATGAGATTGTAATGTGGGCTTTAGGATGGGTCATTTTCGAGTTCGTTAGGAATGAGCTTTTGAATGTCTTTTGAAGTGGGCTTTTAGATGAAAATTTTGCAAAGGGCCATGCCAAATAAATGGGTTTAGTTTAAGGATTTGTCATGAGGATTTTGGATCAAACTTGAGGTAGTTTGAATTGAATTGGGTCAAAATCGGGGTCTCTTTAAAGGAAGGGTCAAAACAGTCAAAATGGACTAACTTGGGCTAAGGTTCGGCTACACGTTGAAATCGATTTAAAATTAACATTAAGAAATGCTTGCTGAGTGTTTCAAAGAGGCTTCATCTTTTGGTTGGGTTTTGATTTCGTGATCAGGCCTATTCGTTAGGTCGGGGTGTAGGCCCATTTAAGGGATTTTGGCTCGTCGAATTCGAGTGTGGCTTGGGTCCAAATTTTGGACAAATTATTTTAGTGTTTTATTTCAGGCATGCTGTGAAGGTTTTAGAAAATATTCGGGTCAAATTGGGATTGAGTTGGGTTGGTTTCACAGGGTTTGGGTCATGGGTCAAAATCGGGTTTAAGCTTAAAAATGAAATTAGATTCAAATGCCAATCAAATTGGGCTGATCTGCCCGATTGATATCGGGGATATCGTATCAAGCTTAGAATCGAATCGACCAAAATCGGGGTCAATCGGGGAGGTTTGGTTTCGATATCGGGTTCACTTACAAATGTCAAATCGGGGGTTTTGACAAAAGTTAAGTAAAATTGATGAAATTGGCCCATGGTGTAGTTTAACAAAATAAAATTCGAAATACTGGGATTTTTTTTTATAATTTTCTGCGAATTTTTAGAATTCTTGGATTTTTTGGGTCAAAGGGCATTTTGGTAATTTGGAGGCTATTAGGGTATTTTTGGAAATTTTGGTATTTTCGTCGTAAACAATCAATTTGATTCAAGGAAAATGTTTAAGGTTAATTTTGGTAAATTTCGCATCTAAAATTTTCGAGGTTCCCGGTAATTTCAAGGACTTTTGGCAGTTAGCAGTGTTCTGGCCCCGGGGTCAAAAATTGAAATTTTGGAAATGAAAATCGAGCGAAAATGTGAGTGAAATAGAATCACTTTGGTTGCTTCACATGAAGCCATATTAAGCCCATAGAGCCATGAGATGACTCATTCAGGCATCTACTATGTTGTTCCTAACCTCTTAAATTGTATTGTAAGTTAAGGACCATCCATAATGAATTACCTTACATGAGTCAAGAAGTCAAGCTTAGCATGAATAGTTTTAGGATTTGAATGTGTGTGAAAGTGTAATGTATGTGATGGTCGTACCTCACTGCACTGTGCCACCCAAGGTGATCCCAAGTGCCAAAGAGTCCTATGGAACTCATCCTTTAAACCTCCACATTCGATCTCAACCCTCTAGCGATTAGGTTTAAAATCAAGCTTGTGGGGGTTTTTATAGAGTTAAGAATTGGTTGAGTTTCTAAAGGCAGTTCCATCTCTATCCTCTAAGATAGTCAAAGGAAAAGCCTAAGGCTAGATCCTAAGTACTAAAGAGAGAAGAGAAGGCCCCATCAAAAATGAGGTCAACAAATGGACCCCTCAATAGGTGTGGTGTGCTAACGAAGCACACCGCGCATATTGGCGTTGACCGAAGAGATCAACAAACTGAATACGTATGTCCAAGACAAACTTAGGACATAGTAGAAAAATTTCGCCGGGGAGTATCAAGTATATTTCCAAACCGGAGGTTCTCAACTCGCCTTCGTGGAAAGGAAAAGGAGGTGAATTCCAAACCACAAGATTCTGAGAATTTCGATTTAGATTTCAAGGTTTCATTTCATATTCAAGTTTTGATGTAAGTTTAGATTTTGAGTTTTAATTTAGATTAAAGTTTGATTTAAAAAATCAGTTTCCGAGAAATTTGACTTAAAGAGAATTGAAACCCAAGTTTCAACTGGATTGCGAAGAAAACTGAATTTAAATAGCAGCCTCGGAGTAAGAATCCGAGCTCAAGTGTCAATTGAAAAGGATGAGAATCAGAATTTAGGTACCGATCTCGAAAGAGGACCGGAATGTAGGTACCAATCTCGGTAATCTCAGACCGAAATATAGGTATCAATTCGAATGAGAATCGAAATGCAGTATCGATCTCAAAATGAGAACTGAAATGTAGGTACAGTCTTAGAAATTATAAATTGAAATGTAGGTAATTTCAATTCGTATGATAATCAAAATGTAGGTATTGATCTCGAAATGAGAACCTGGAATGTAGGTACTGGCCTTCGAATTCTCAATTGAAATGAAGGTATCAATTCGTATGAGAATCGAAATGTAGGTATCGATCTCAAAATGAGAACTGAATGTAGGTACCAGTCTCGGAAATTTTGAATTGAAATTTAGTTATCAATTCAGATGAGAATCGAAATGTAAGTATCGATCTCGAAATGAGAACCGGAATGTAGGTACCAAGCCCAAAATTCTCAAATTGTGTGCATCAATTCGTATGAGAATAGAAATGTAGGTATCAATCTCGAAATGAGAACTGGAATGTAGGTACCACTTTTAAATTTTGAATTGAAATGTACCGTGGATATTTAGATTTAGCAGGAGATTGAAATGGAGATGTGAAAGTGTTCCACGTCCCGCGAGAGTCAATCAAAAGCTCGATTATTTGACGAAGGGTATAACCATGCCATCAGAACCAAATCGAAAATTTTCCGGGTTCTGAAATCATCCCGAGAGAGGGCCTCAAAGGAGGTCTGAAGTTGATCTTGATTTGAAGAAGAATTGGATGATTTGAAAAGATGGATTTTAGACTGAATTCAATTTGAGATTTAGATTTGTTTTGTTTGTCCTTTAACGATCCCATTTTTTATTTGTTGCTTATTTAGTGTTAATGTGAATTTTAAGTTCATTTTACTATTTAGATTTTAGGAAAAGTTCTCATTTATTTTCTTTTTCTTCCGTTCTTCGTTCAAAGTTCATTTAACTCTAATGGCGTTTCCAATTAATTTGCATAAAAAGAGGTGAAGGTAAACATGACGTAGTCATTTTCATTCCAACTTGCTGAGAGTACATCATACAACTTGATCTAGTCATGATGACATTTCCCTCGTAAATTTAATGTCCCATACAATCCATGTAAATCCAAAACGGATCGTGTAAGTTTCTTCTTGATCCATCCAAAAGCGTCCACAAAAATCCATGCCTGAATAGTAAGAAACATGGGTAATAACATCACCTTCCAAGCCACCCTTTATGTGAATGCCGCATGATGTAAATTGGTGTGCTATTTCCATGTAACTCACAAATTTCGCAGTGGCTGAGACTCTCCAATTTTGGATCCTGCCAGAAGTGGTAAGGCACCTTTGTCGTCCATCCTTCTAAAAGTTACGTAGATCCGCTCCACTCGGCACTCCCGGTATACAATGTTTTGCGATGTCTCCATACATTTTTAATATCATGACGGAACCCACCGGAAGTGGTATCTCCACCGGCCCTTGGAACCTACCCGGCCCGCTATCCCGAGGTCGATCCGAACATGATATCGCAATGGTCGACGAACAAAATTGTGCAGAAAGGTTTGACAAAGTCGTGGTGGTCTATGTGTGGAGGTATGCACACACTTCGATAAATGTCGATGATGTGCAACCGTTGCATATACAAATACGGGCAAGATTCTCCATGTTATCATTCTTTTCACCATTCTTTTAATTATCTCCGTATCGGATCCACCTCACCGTGATGCAGTATCCCCTGTGGATTTCTTCGTCCTCTCGCGGCTATAGCAACATCCGCATTGTATTGTGACTCTACCTTTCCCCGGCATCCATCTCCGGGTTCTCGGGACAAGTCTTTTCCTTCGTACGGCCTCGCTCGACCCATCTTCTCGAAGTTCTAAGATGCAATCCACACCGTCGTTGCTCGTACTCTGAGAATACACCCGTGTGTAACTCGAGGCCTTCCAAAATGCTTCGATTCTCTTACTCTCAATCCTTTCAAAGTATTCAAAAGTCTTCTTTCTCAACATTTTGCATTCTTTTCTAGCTTCATATTCTCGGATGATCCGCAAGTGACGAGGCCTAGTAACTTACCGTGGGATGTGGCTCAATCCCGTCACATTCTCCTCGCATACTCGTTCCGGATTGTCTCTATCGAACATCCTCCGGGTTGCTTCCGCAACAAGATTCTTCAAATCTCTGCATCTATGTCCTACATCGAGGCAATCGACTCCTATTTTTTATTCTTCTCTGCACTTTGATTTGTTCGATTTTCTTGGTGTCAATTTTCTCTTTTCCCCGGGTTCCTCGACAAACCGGTATCTTAAAATGTGTGCCCAAGAAGAGAGGCTATTTCATTGTGTTGATCCGTCGTTAGTTTAGTCAACATCCACATATACATTCTTATTCCTTCTTTTCGGGGTAGGCAAGGAGAGTAGCTCTCCTTACCCCCAAATTTCTGCGGGTGCGGTGCCGACGAGTCATTCCTCTCGCCGTGGTAACTACGTACTTGATTTTGCCTTCCTCGATGTTTGTCTTTCTTTTTGTCGATTGGTGACTGTGAAGGTGTAGGACCGGTCGATTTAAGGATTGGCTCAGCTGTGGCAAAGTGTCCCGGTTTTGGGTAAAATTTCGGTTGAGAAATTGGATTATGTTGGTGGGGATTAGGGCAAATTGACACTCTGGGGATCAACCTGCTCTAAAGTATGGAGTAGGGTTTGGAATAATTTTGGCGCAGTTTCGGCGAGGTTTGTGCAACTCTCTTCTCATGGCCGTGAGGGGGTCGGGTTTAAATAGGGGTGGCTGGAGAGCCTCACGGGGGTGGCCGAGGGTTGGGATCGACGTGCTCTGGGCATGGGAAGAACGACCATGGTGGCCATTGGGCATGGGGCAGCTCAGCAAGGTGGAATTCCAAAGTTGGCTCACATGTGAGCTCTCGGGTGTGGTGTTTCCCGGCGACCTGGTGGCTGGCCGGAGGCATTGGTCACCATTTTGTTCAGGTGGGTCAGGGCTGGGGTTTAGTGTAAGCAATTGGCAAATGCCATGTGTAAAAGGAATGAATTAGAATGGAATGGGAGAGGGCTCATTTTGGCTCAAATTGGTCAACCCATCCCTTTGGGCTAGGTGCACCACCCAAGTCTTGGTTTAAGCCGAAGGAAAAGTGATTTGGCTCGACCTAATCAGTAGGGTCAAGTCACCATCCAAGCACAATTAGGCATAAGCATGGTTAAGGGGAATCATGGGAGTGGTTAATCACCTTTAGGAATTAAGGAAAGAGTCTCCTCCTTTTGCCCAAAATGGCATGGTGACATGTAAAGACGCTCTCATGGCTTCCATGTGGCTCATGCATGGCTTCATGGCTCACCTTTGGCTTGGGAAAAGTCAAGTCAATTTCATGGAAATGGATTTAAGAAAATTTTGGTATTTTGATGGGAATTTGTATGGGGCTTAATTTGGAATGGCTTCATGATGAGTTTTGAAACTTAGGGATTGATTTAATTGAGGGTATGATGAGAAGAATTTGTCATATGGGCTTTAGCATGGAATTTGGGCTTTTAGGAAGGTTTCATGTAAGTGGGCTTTAAAATTTAAAAATGAATTCATGGATGGGAATTTTTTGAAGGATTGGGCCAAATAATTGTTGGGTTTGGTTTAGGGATATGTCATGAGTGATTTGAAATAAGTTTGGAGTGATTTGGGTTTGAATTGGGTTGAATTTGGGCTTCCTTGGTGAATGGGCTAACATAGGTCAAATTGGGCTAACTTGGGCCAATGTTGGGCTAGGGTTGAAATTGATGTAAAATAAATGTTAGGAAATGTTTATGGGAGAGTTTCAAAGAGGTTTTAGCTTTGGTTGGGCTTTGATTTTGGGGTTTGGGCTTATTTGGGTTAGGTTTGGGTTTAGGTCAAAATTGGGCTTTTTGGTTTTGGGTTGAATTTAAGTGGGGTTTGGGTCTAAATGTTGGGCAAATCATGTTAGTGTTTTGTTTGTAGGGATGTTAAGGGAGGTTTGGAAAAGATTTGGGGTTAATTGGAGTTGAATTGGGTGAGTTTGGGTTAGGTTTGGGTCATGGGTCCAAATTGGGCTTTAAGGCCAAAAGTGAAATTGGATCCAAATGTCAATCAAATTGGACTTGGGTTTGGTCTAGATTGGTGTTGGGAATGTTGAATTGAAGTTTAGAATTGAATTGGACCAGAATTTGGGTCAATTGGGTAGGTTTGGTTTGACATTGGGTTCACTTTGGGTTAAAATGGGTCAAATTGGGGGTTTTGATAAAAGTGGGGTAAATTGACAAAATTGGCCCATGGTGTAGTTGAACAAAATGAAATTAGGAATATTTGAGATTTTCTGGAATTTTCTGGGAATTTGCTGAATTTTTGGATTTCTGGGTCAAGAGGGGTATTTTGGGTATTTGGAGGGTATTGGGAGGAATTTTTGGAATTTTTAGTATTTTTTGGTATGGATGATCAATTTGAGTAATGTGGGAATGCTTGGGATTGATTTTGAGGAATTTTGGGTGATTTGGAAATTTTGGAGGATTTCAAGGGTTTTGGGTAGGCTAGGCGGGTGTAGGGTCCCGGGGGTCAAAAATTGAAAATTTGGAAAATTGAAGATTGGGTGAATGTAAGTGGAATGAAATCATTTTGGTTGAGCCTTGAAGCCATATCA
>CM040430.1:43646090-43648590 GCA_022702705.1 Papilionanthe hookeriana x Papilionanthe teres | reverse complement strand
AGTCAATTTAGGTCAAAATAGTCAATTTTGATCGATCGACCACCAATTGACCCAATAAGTCAACTTTTAACCAAAAAGTCGACTTTGGTCAAATGATAAGTTAACTTTTGACCAATACGTTAACTTTTGACCAAAATAGGTCAACTTATGACCAAAAAAGTTAATTTTAGTCAAAATGGTCAACTTCTGACATAATGACCTCTCTGTTGACCCAATGGCTTAACTTTTGACCAAAAATTTAATTTTGGTCAAAATAATTAATTTTGACCTAATGACCAAAATAGTCAATTTTTTGAAATAATGACCAATTATTGACCCAATAAGTCAATCTCTGACCAAAAAGTCAACTTTGAATAAAATGGTCAATGATTGACCCAATGACAAACCCATTGCCCAATAAGTTAAATTTTGCCCAAAAAGTCAATTTTGGACAAAATAGTCAACTTTTGACCAAATGACCACCCATTGACCAAATAGGTCAACTTTTGACCAAAAAGTCAACTTTGGTCAAAATGGTCAATTTTTGACCCTATGATCAACCCATTGACTAAATTAGTCAAATTTTGACCGAAAAGTCAACATTTTAGGTCAAAATAAACAACTTTTGACATAATGACCAATTATTGACCTAATAAGTAAATCTCTGACCAAAAAGTCAACTTTGGTCATAATTATCAATCCTTGACCCAATGACAAACCCATTGATCCAACATGTAAACCTTTGAACAAAAAGATAACTTTGGTTAAAATGGTAAATCCTTGACCCAATAACCAACCCACCGACCCAATAGATCGACTTTTATCCAAAAAGTTAATTTTGGTCAAAATAATAAATTTTTTACAAAATTGGCAATTATTTACCCAATAAGTCAACTTTTGAACAAAAAAGTCAATTTTGGTCAAAATTGGCAATTTTTGACCTAATGACCACCCATTGACCCAAAAGGCTAACTTTTGACCAAAAAGTCAAATTGGGTCAAAATGGTCAATTTCTGACACAATGACTTAAATGTCAACTTTGGTGAAAATGGTCAATCCTTCATCCAATGACCAACCCATTGACCCAATTTGTTAACTTTTGACCAAAAAGTCAACTTTAGTCAAAATAGTTAATCCTTTACCCAATGACCAACCTATTGACCCGATAAATCGACTTTTGACCAAAAGTCAATTTTGCTCGAAAATTGTCAATTATTGATCTACTAACCGCCTCATTGATCTAAATAGGTCCAATTTTGATCAAAAGCCAACTTTGGTCAAAATGGACAATTTTTGCCCCATTAACCCAATATGTCATCTTTTGACCAAAAAAGTCATCTTTGGTAAAAATGGTTAACTTCTTGATCCAATTACCAGCACATTGGCTAAATATATCAACTTTTGACCAAAAAGTCAACTTTGGTCAAAATGGTCAATTTCTGACCCAATGACCCCCCGTTGACCCAATGGGTTTTCTTTTGACCAAAAATTCAATCTTGGTCAAATAGTCATTTTTTAACCTAATGACCAATTTATGACCAAATAAGTCAATCTCTGACCAAAAAGTTAATTTTTATCAAAATAATCAATTCTTAACCCAATGACCAACCATTGACCCAATAGGTCAACTTTTGACCAAAAAGTCAACTTTGGTCAAAATGATCAATTTTTGACCCAACAACCAACACATTGACCCAGTAGGTCAACATTTGACCAAAAAATCAATTTTGGTCAAAATAGTCAATTTTTGACTAAATGACTAATTATTAACCCAGTAAGCCAATCTGTGACCAAAAAGCCAACTTTGGTCCAAATGGTCTATCCTTAACCCAATAAACAACTCATTGACCTAGGAGGTCAACTTTTGATAAAAAGTCAACTTTGGTCAAAATGATCAATTTCTGATCCAATGACCACCCCTTTAACCCAATGGGTTAACTTTTGATAAAAAATTTAATTTTGGTCAAAATAGTCAATTTTTGACCAAATGTCCAATAATTTACCCACTAAGCTAATTTCTGACCAAAAAGTCAACTTTGGTTAAAATGGTCAATCTTTGACCTAATGACAAACCCATTGACCCAATAAGTGAACTTTTGACCAAAAAGTCAACTTTAGTTAAAATGGTCAATTTCTGACCCAATGACCAACCTATTGACCCAATAAGTTAACTTTTGACCAAAAAGTCAACTTTTGTCAAAATGGTCAAACATTGACTCAATAACCAACCCATTGACCCAATATGTCAACATTGACCCAAAAGTCAATTTTGATCAAAATAGCCAAATTTTGACCTAATGACCCCCCATTAACCAAATAGGTCAATTTTTGACCAAAAAGTCAACTTTGGTCAAAATGGTCAATTTCTGACGCAATGATCAACCCGCTGGCCAAATTGGAAAAATTTTGACCAAAAAGTCAACTTTTTAGTCAAAATAGACAATTTTTAACCTAATGACCAATTATTATCCCAATAAGTAAATCTGGTCATAATTGTCAATCCTTGACCACTGACCCAATA
>CM040430.1:43638590-43641090 GCA_022702705.1 Papilionanthe hookeriana x Papilionanthe teres | reverse complement strand
TAATTTATTTAACTATTAAAGATTTTTATATTTAAATTATATTTATAAATAATATACTATACTTAAAATATTTAAAATAAAAAAATAATATTATATAAATTTATAAATATATATACATACCATTTTAACCAAAGTTGACTTTTTAGTCAATAGTCGACCTATTAGGTTAATGGGTGGTTATTAGGTCAAAAATTTACTATTTTGACCAAAATTGACTTTTTTGCCAAAAGTTGTCCTATTTGGTCAATGTGTTTGTCATTGGGTGAAGGATTGATTATTTTGACAAAAAATAACTTTTTGGTCAGAGATTGACTTATTTGGTCATTAAGGTCATTAGGTCAAAAATTGACTATTTTGACCAAGATTTCAATTTTTGGTCAAAAGCGTCATTGGGTCAACGGGGAGGTCATGGGACCAGAAATTGACTATTTTGACCAAAGTTGACTTTTTGGTCAAAAGTTGATATATTTGGCTAATGTGTTGGTAATTGGATCAAGAAGTTGACCATTTTTACCAAAGATTACTATTTTGGTCAAAAGATGACTTATTGGGTCAATGGGTTGGTCATTGGGTAAAAAATTATCCATTTTGACCAAAGTTGATTTTTTGGTCAAAAGTTGACCTATGGGTCAATGGGTGATCATTCGGTCAAAAATTGATTATTTTGACCAAAATTGGCTTTTTGGTCAAAAATTGACCTATTGGGTCTATGGGTTTGTCATTGGATCAAGGATCGACTCATTTTGATCGAAGTTGACTATTTGGTCGGAGATCGACTTATTGGGTCAATAATTGGTCAATAATTAATTTTTTTTTATTTTGACCAAAATTGACTTTTTGGTCAAAAGTTGACATATTAGGCTAATGGATTGGTCATTTGGTCAAGGATTGATCATTTTGACCAAAGTTGACTTTTAGGTCAAAAGATGTCCTATTGGGTCAATGGGTTGGGCATTAGGTTAAAGATTAACCATCCTGACCAAAGTTGAATTTTTGGATCGAGATTGGTTTACTGGGTAAAAAATTGGTCATTAGGTCAAAAATTAATTATTTTAATCAAAATTGAATTTTTTGTCAAATTTGACATATTGGGTCAATGGTTGGTCATTGGGTTAAGGATTGACAATTTTGACCATAGTTGTCTTTTGGTCAAAATTTGGCCAATTTAGGTCAATGAGGCTGTCAGTAGATCAAAAAATTAATAATTTTGAGTAAAATGAGACTTTTTGGTCAAAAGTTGATTTATTGGGTCAATAGGTTGGTCATTGGGTCGAGGATTAACTATTTTGGTCAAAGTTAACTTTTTAGTCAAAAGTTAATAAATCGGTCAATGGGTTGGTCATTGGATGAAGGATCGACCATTTTCATCAAAGTCGACATTTAGGTTATTGTGTCGAAATCGACTATTTTGACCCAATTTGACTTTTTGGTCAAAAGTTTACCTTTTGAGTTAATGAGGTGGTCATTAGGTCAAAAATTGCCAATTTTGACCAAAATTGGCTTTTTTGTTCAAAAGTTGACCTATTGGGTCAATAATTGGCAATTATGTAAAAAAATTTATTATTTTGACCAAAATTGACTTTTTGGGCAAAAGTCAATCTATTCGGTCGGTGGGTTGGTTATTGGGTCAAGAATTTACCATTTTGATCAAAGTTTTATTTTTGTTCAAAGGTTGACATGTTGAGTCAATGGGTTTGTCATTGGGTTAAGGATTGATAACTATGACCAAAGTTGACTTTTTGGGCAGAGATTTACTCATTGGGTCAATAATTGGTCATTAGGTCAAAAATTGTCTTTTTTGACCTAAAAAGTTGACTTTTCGGTCAAAATTTGATCAATTTAGTCAATGAGTTGATCATTGGGTAAAAATTAACCATTTTGACCAAAGTTGACTTTTTGGTCAAAAGTTAACCTATTTGGTCAATGAGTGGTCATTAGGTCAAAAATTGATTATTTTGACCAAAATTGACTTTTTGGTCAAAATTTGACTTATTGGGCAATGGGTTCGTCATTGGATCAATCATTGAACATTTTGTCCAAAGTTGACTTTTTAGTCGGAGATCGACTTATCGGGTCAATAATCGGTCATTAATTCAAAAAATTGATTATTTTGGTCATTAGGTCAAAAATTAATTATTTTGACCAAAATTAAATTTTTGGTCAAAAGTTGAGCCATTAGGTCAACGGGGAGGTCATTATGTCAGAAGTTGACCATTTTGACTAAAATTAACTTTTTTGGTCAAACATGGACTTAGTGGTCAAAAGTTCACTTATCATTTGACCAAAGTTGACTTATTGGGTCAAGTGGTGGTCATTCAGTCAAAAATTGACTATTTGACCAAAATTGACTATTTGGTCAAAAGTTGACCTATTGGGTCAATGGGTTTGTCATCGGGTTAAGGATCGAATATTTTGACCAAAGTTGACCTTTTAGTCGGAGATTAACTTATCGAGTGAATAATTAGTCATTAGATCGAAAATTAACTATTTTGACCAAAAT
>CM040430.1:43623590-43633590 GCA_022702705.1 Papilionanthe hookeriana x Papilionanthe teres | reverse complement strand
TAAACATAATTTAATGATAAAATTATTTAATAATTAAATAAATTATAAATATATATATATATATATATATTTAATATATTGTTTTTATTTTAAATGTTTAAAGTATAAAATATTATTTATAAATATACTTTAATTATAAAAAGATTTAATAATTAAATAAATTATAATTAAAAATAAATACATAAGTATATATAAATATATATATTTAAAAATATTTAATATTATTTTTTATTTTAAATATTTTAAGTATAAGTATATTATTTATAAATATAATTTAATTATAAAAATATATAATAGTTAACAAAATTATAAATAACTAAATAAATAAATAAACAAATCTTTATATATTTATAAATAAATATTTATATAAATAAATAAATAATCAAATAAATAAATATATATGTATTTTTTATTTTAAATATTTTTAGTATATTATATTATTTATTAAATTAATTTTTATTATAATATTTTAAGTATAGTATATTATTTATATATATAATTTAATCATAAAAATATTTAATAATTAAATAAATTATAAATAAATAAATTTATATCCGTATATATATATATATATATATATATATATATATATATATATATATATATATAATATTATTATTGTTGACCTCATTTTTTATGAGGTCTTTTCTCTTCCTTCTCCATAGTACTTAGGATCTAACCTTAGGCTTTCCCTTTGACTATCTGAGACGATTAGAAATGGGACCCACCACTTAGAAATTTAAACTCCTCTTAACTCCCTGCAAACCCCATAAGTTTGGTTCTAAACCCCTAAGTCACTTGGAGGGTTAAGATCAAATGTGGAGGGTTTCAAAGATGAGTTCCCTATAAGACTCTTTAGCCTTAGGACTACCCTGGGTGGCTTGGTCTAGTGAGGGTTGACCTGCACACATTACACTTTCACACAAATTCCAAATCATAAAACCATTCATACCTAGCTTGACTTCCTGACTCATGTAGGTAATTCATATGGATGGACCTTAACCCCTAGGCCCTTGGCTAAGAGGGTCAGAAACAACATAGTGAATACCTCAAATGAGTCCTCTCATGGCTCTTATGGGCTTGATATGGCTTCCTGGCTTAACCAAAATGATTCCATTCTACTCACATTCAATCAATTTTTATTTTTCCAAAATTTCAATTTCTGACCCCCGGGGCCCTACACCCACTAAACCTACAAAATGCCCTTGAAACTACCCAAAATTTGCAAAATCACCTAAATTACCCAAAATTCCTTAAAATCAATCCTAAACATTTCCCCCGCTCAAATTGATCATCCATATCCAAATATACCAAAATTTCAAAAAATACCCCCCAATACCCTCCAAATCCCCAAAATGCCCTTCTTAGCCAAAAATTCCATAAATTCAGAAAATTTCCAAAAAAATTCTAGAAAATTCTAAATATTCCCAATTTCATTTTGTTCAACTACACCATAAGCCAATTTTATCAATTTAACCAACTTTTACCAAAACCCCCAATTTGATCCATTTTAAACCTAAAGTGAGCCCAATGTCAAACCAAACCACTCCAATTGAAATCAACCCATTTGTAGCATGATGACAAATCTCATCAAAGGAATCCAAAGTTTTCAAAATTCCAAATAACCCTTTTCCATGCAAGTGAGCCAACCTTTTCCCAAGCTATGAGTAAGCCAAATGAAGCCATGGAGCCATGCATAAGCCATATGCAAGCCATGGGGAGCCCTTTCCACCTCACCATGCCACTTATGGCAAGAAGAGGGGAGCCTTTCCTAAGCCTTCACTAAACCTTTTTTAACCCCATCAATGATACACTTTAACCAAAATTGGCCACCTCACCTTGGATGAGGACTTCACCACACATGTGAGGCTGACCCAAATGATCTCACATCAGCCCAAATCAAACCTTGGTGAGTGAACTAAGCCAAAACTATGAATTGACTCAAATTGGACCAAAAATGCTCCTTACACCCATGCCATTTAAATCCTTGACTTTACACATGGAAATCCCAAATTGATTGCACCAAAATCAAACTCTGACATCCCCTCCACCTAAACACATATTTTGAACCCACTAATCAACCCCCATGGCCACCCAAGGCTCCACCATAACCTTCCTTATTTAAACCCCACCTCCATGGCCAAGAGGAGGAGATGCAAGATTTACCTTAGGGATACCCTATCAAATTGTTTCCAAAGCTTTTAGAAGCATTCCTAAGCTCAATCAAATCATTTCTAATTGAGGCCTCACCTCTTGGACGAAGGTATCAAATTTTTTCTCCTCCAACCTAGCTTATTTTAAATTTCTGTAAATATTCACAAGCTTCAAGCATATCATCACCGTATAGATGTGTTCTACTCAATTAGACGATCATTTAAAAAAAAAAACATTCATTCAATTTCGTTGAGAAACGAGTGAGATATCAAGGTTTGAAGGTGGACGATTTTGGGTGAATAGCACTAGGAGAGAGGAGCAGCAGCCGTCCGATCAGGCGTGTATCTGACGGACGGCCTTGATGCAGTCGGATGGATCTTTATCCGTGAATAGGCACCATACAGAACCACACTGGCCAATAGGAGAGTGACACGTGGATTGAGTGGGAAATGGATTTTTTGGATTTATTTTTGACACAAAACTTCAAAAAATCATAACTTTGTCTAGAAAACTCCAAAAAATAAAATAAAAATACCCTCTTGCTCATGAAAATGAGGAGAATAATGTGAAAGTAATTGTTTTTTATTTAAAGCATATTTTATTTTTAATTAATTAAATAGTGTTTTCAATATTTTAATTCTTCATGCATGTAGGAGCTTCACCATTACTTGAAATTTTTATATGTTATTCTATTCATAATGGTTGATCTTTCCTGATTTTTCCAAAGTCAGAAATGATTTCCATGATGAGATATATAATTTTCAATATTATGCTTCAGTTTTCCTATAATAATTATAAAAATTACCATGTCGCTTAGAAAAATCTAGAAAAATTAGAGTATGTTTCCTTTGTCCAGAGAAACATTTAAAAATTATCTCAAGATTTATTTCAATCAAACAAACTCTAATTTGGCCAAAACCTTAAAATGGAATTTTAATTAATTAAGATTAACCACACATCAAAATAACTTAAAAATAATTCTTCACTGAACTTTAGGATCAGAGGAACCTCATATAAAAATTTGATATCAATTGGAAATGTTTAGCCCCACTAAATGAATTAATTAAGTCACATAACCAAAATTAAACTTTAAAAATTCATAACTCCAAAAATACATTTCAAAAATTCACCAAATTGATTTTGAGACTTCTCTGATATTAGAGGAGTCTATAAAAATTAAAATTATAATTTTCTAAAAATCTTTATTTTTTACCCTACTTTAATATTTTAATAATTAAAAAAATAATAAAAATAATAAAAATCACAAGAATATCATATTTTGACTCTTAATCACTTAAGAACAAACCAAATATTTTTCCCAAGTCTCTAGGTTAAGTTATTGAATTTTAAATGCTTAAAACAATTTTTATTATTAAAAAATGTATTTTCCAACATTTCTACAAAATTAATTCTAATAAATCGAAGAAAAATCATAAAAATATAAAATTTGCTTCTCTAGACTCCTTGAGGTCAGAGAGATTTAAGAAAAATATAAAATCCATTTTTCAACTTTAATTGTATTCTATAATTAATTAATACTCCAAAAATTAAAATAATTATAATAAATAAAATCTAATTCAAAATATCACCAAAATTTGTCCAAGTGGTTCTCTTGTCATTAGAAACATTCCATAATTTTCTTAAGGACAGAAACCTTTCCTTGGTCATGTTATTAAATTTTCATTGAAAATCCCTTATTTTTTATTAAAAATAATTATATAAATAAATTAAATTCAGAAAAATCACATTTTTTCCTCTAATGTCTTAAATGACATGTGAGTGAAGTGACATAAAAATTTCAAATTCATTTGAGCTCAATTTAATGAGTTATGAAATAAATAAGCTTAAAAGGGCATAAAGGTAATTAAAGATTTTAATCCTTAATTAAAACTTTTGGTTTAATTAAAATGAAGGGTAAAATATTTGATCTTAGCTTTCTTGGATGATTGAAACTTTGGGAAAATAAAAGGGTAGGAACCCATTTATCACTTTTAATAAACTAAAAATGAAATTTTAATTAATTAAATAATTTAAATTTTGGATGAGTAAATTTAAAATTTGAATTATTAAAATAGGGATTTAATTGGTGGGGATAATAATTTTTTAATTTAAAAATCCCTAAATAAATCACTTTAACAATATTTAACTTTTAATTAAGATTAAAATGATAATCCAAACTAAGTAAATTAAAAATTAAAAAAATAAATAACCTTTAAATTAAAGAAAAGTTCAAAATATTAAATAATTTAATAAATTAATTAAATTAAATTAAATTAAATTAAATTAAGTAAAAATTAAATTAAAATTAAAATTAAATTAAATTAACATTTTAATAATTAAGTTAAATTAAATTTGAAAAAATTTTAAATTAAATTAAATTAAATTAAAGTAAATTAAATTTAAATTAAATTAAGTTAACATCATTCAATAATAAAAGTAAAAGAAATTTAAAATATTAACATCACCTAAAGTATAAAGATTTAAACAAAAAAATAATTTGAACACTATTCCAAACTTAAAATTATTAATTAAAACCTCATAATTAAACTAAATCACTTTAAACCATTAACTCAAACTTCAAATTAAGAATGATTAAAATTCTCAACAAACCAACTTGCCTTTAAAGGCTTTAATTATTATAACTCTTAAATGGAGTATTAAGTGAGATGTCACTTCATTCATCAGGTAATCAAATACCCAAGTTCACTAAGTGAGTGACAAAGTTTAACTAAACTCCTGGATGATTAATTCACCTGTGCAACTAAATTTACTTGGACTCAAAATGATCTCGAAAATATTGAAAAGATGTTTAGGACTCATCCTAAGCACTTTCTCAATATGATGAGATATTTTAGAAGAAAAATTGAATTTACTTTTTCTTTGATGAAGAAAATCATCCTTAAACAAAACATAAGAACCTAGACGTCATAGGAGGAGTAGAAGCAGAAAGATCGCCAAGATCAAGAAAGCCAAAGCTACTGAAGTTTCTTTTCTAGAAAAAATTCCTGAGGAAAGAGAAGAACTGCCTGAGTATATACCTCTGTTGGAAGGGAGTAGGTTTCACCCCCTCTCTGCTGCATCAGATGAAGAAGATGTCCGAAGGATTGCCACTACACTACCTTGACCTGCGTACTATAGTAACTGCAAAAGAAAAAGGGTTAAGACTATGCAATTTTCTCGGCTACAAGCTGTGATAGAAAAATTGGCAAAGAAAGAAAGATGCCCCGTGTCAGAAATCCTAAGAAGAATGGGACGAGTGCCAGCTAGATCCCGCCTCGGACCACTAGCAGAGTCTGTCACTGCCGTAGAGAAACCAATGAAGAAAATGAGAGCTAGTTCACCTGTGGTTGTATCAGGTCATCATATTAGGGAGGACACCACCTATCAGCATATAGCTGACAGACCGTCCGGTCCTAGGCCTTCTACTGCAAGCAGGATGGTGTGGCGACCTATTACTACCGAGTCGAGACCAACACAACGCCCTAAAAAGAAAAGTCTCATCAAAGAGCTTGAATCAGAAGTAAGTGATACTGCGATAAAAGAAAATCTCGAAAAAGAAGTTCAACAACCATCACATGACAACCGTGAGACCGTCTGGAAGAGACCCCTCGAGGATGTTATAGGAAAGCTAAGGATAGATATCCATCGATTGGCAAAAGAAAGAGGAGAAAAGTTGGAAAATGAAGTTGACACATCAGAGTTCATGGATGAGGAGTATGCCGAGATCAACATGGTTGAGACACGAGCATCGTCTGCTTTGCAAGGTGCTCCAGTAGCTGGGGAAAGAGACGAGCCAGAAGTGATGAGAGCACAGGTTCAGGAAAGAGATGATATAATTTCTCAGATGGCGAAGAGGATGGAAGAGATGGCTGCTGCCTTAGCCACTCTCCATAATCAGGTGCAACCTCAGAAAGAAACACCTCCAGAGATCATCCATATTTTAGATGGAGGAAAAGAGATTACATCTGTAAACGGAGACGAGCCACCAAAGAAGGATTCTGCACAGAGCATGATTCCCGAAAAGGACATTAAAAACATGGTAGAACAACAAGTGCGAGAAGCCCTGACACAATCTAAGAGTGGAGCATCTATTCAGATGGGTAGACCTTACCCCGAAGAGTTCGATGCAGTCCAATACCCGAAAGGCTTCGTACCAACTCTGTTTAAGACTTTTGATGGAACAGGAAATCCCCGGCAGCATGTCGCACATTTTTGTGCTAGTTGTTGCAATGCCGGTGGGAGTGACGCCTTACTCTTCCGTCAGTTCATCGGCAGTTTGTCAGGGATCGCCTTCTACTGGTACGCAGAATTGCTAAATGGTTCAGTTAAGACCTTTACAGAGTTAGAAAACCTTTTCATTAAGCAGTTTGCCTGGGCTCGGAACCACATCACCATTAGTGATCTAGTGGTGGAACACCAAAAATCGAACGAGACTTTAGTAGATTACATACTTCGATGGAGAAATTTAAGCATAAAGTGTGAACCACAGCTTCAAGAACAGCATGCAGTCAGCATCTTGCTTAAGAGTATCCATGGCCCGATAGCACTTCTCCTTAAAGGATTTACAATCAAGACTTTCGAGAAGTTGCTTAGCAAGGTCGGGAGCTTGCAATAGGAAGCAAAGCAGCTAAGTTTCGTGGACAAGAATGATAAGCAGAAGCCCATGAAAACATTCAAAAAGAAATCTGGAATCATCACGACAGTCGATAAGGGCAACCACCCAGTGCAGATATAGCCAGAGCGGCCACAACCTAGCTATCAATTATCTCAGTGTACTTACCAACAACCTCAGCAGGGTTATCAACAGCCTCGATTGAGCTATCAGTCCCCTCAGCATTATGAATAACCGCCTCGTCCACAGCATACCCTGAAAGATTTTCTGAACAAGGAATATCCATTCAAAACTGAAGCAGTAGCGAAAATGTTCCGCAGTTTAATGAAGACACTAGATTTTTAGCTACCAGAGCCCAAAAGGCTAGAAGAAGACAATAAGAAAGATCATCCAAACTATTGCCCTTACCACCGGATGCTCGGGCATAAGATAGAGGATTGCATCACTTTCAAAAGTTGGCTTGACAACAATCTCCGGAAAGGGAACATAACTATCCCAAAGGAATACATGAAGGAACCCCAAAAGGGAGGTTCTGTCAATGTTATTTCAATGAATCCCATTGTTCCAATAGACCCTTACACAACCCAGGATGGATGGAGTTCCGTCTGGACAAAGTCTGCAAAGAAAATCTTAGATCACATCCAAAACGCTTCGGTGCGTGCTTCAACTTGAAGTTTGAAACCTGCCGAGCTGGCACTATCACTTGCGATTGAAGAACCATCCTAGAAGGAAGAGAAAATCGCTGAAGAGAAGAAAATCGAGGCTCCAAAGAGTAGACTAGGGGCTACTTATTCTAGGATGGTTGTTTCCGATTCGGGGGAGAAATCCCTCGAACCTCTGACTCTGTATGAGTATTTGCTCGCCCCGGTGAGATCTTATAATGATAAGTGTTTTGGCGTTAGCTACGTTTTGACTGTTTATAACGATTATGTAACTAACAAAAACCAACCTAATCCGGATCTCAATTCTGATAAAAATAATGATTCTCAAATCATACTAAACCTCGATGACCACGATGAAGAAGATGCTAACAAAGGAGGCTACCAGAGCTCAACAAGCAACGAGTCTATTTCTAAATTTCGAGGAGCTGTAATCGCGATAGAATTGGAGTTATCAGATTCCAAAGCAATGCTAGAAGAGCCAGACATTCCAATTCAAGAGGATACACCGACAGATTCAACACCAAATTCAGAAGAAATAACTGAAGTAAATTTAAGAAGTGGAAAAGTTCTACCTCCGAGAATGGGTCCAAAGGATAAAGGAAAGCGTGTGGTTGCTCGGGAGGAGCCAACACCAACGAGAGAACCGCCCATTCGGGAAGAAACTAAGGAACATGGTAATAAAGTGGACTATAACGTGTTAGCCCATCTTAGGAGGCTACCAACAAACTAAGCATATACGACGCTCCGATCCTGTCAAAGGAGATGAGGGAAACTCTGATCAAGGCTCTACTTGATCCAGAGATTTGTTTAGCATAAATGGCTAGTAATTCCTTCGACGAGGTTTGCTCGTTAAAAGAACAGCGAGGTGTTACCTTCATGGATAATGATTTACTACTCGGAACCGCTGATCACAATTGACCGTTATACATTTCAGTCACTATTGGAAAGTTTACGCTCTTCAGGGTGTTGGTTGATCCGGGAGAATCAATCAACATAATGAGCCTTCGAACGTTAGCATATTTGAAAATTGATGCTCGCAAACTTAAAGCAGATAAGATGTTATTAAGAGGGTTCAATCAGAAAGGAGAAAGAGTACTCGGATCGATAACACTGTTAGTGAAGACCGGTGATTTGGCAAAGACAACCACAAAATTCCATATAATTGATTCCGAGACATCATTCAACGCTCTACTGGGTAGACCATGGATCCATGAAAACCGGATGGTACCATCATCAAAAGTTGACCTATTTGGTTAATAGGGGGTCATTAGGTCAAAATTTGACTATTTTAACCAAAATTGACTTTTTGGTCAAAAGTTGACACATTGGGTCAATGGGTTGGTTATTGGGTCAAGGTATAACCATTTTGACCAAAGTTGACTTTTTGGTCAAAAGTTAACCTATTGGGTCGGAAATTGACCATTTTAACTAAAATTAACTTTTTGGTCAAAAGTTCACCTATTGGGTTAAAGATTGACCATTTTGATCAAAGTTGACTTTTTGGTCAGAGATTGGCTTACTAGGTCAATTATTGGTCATTTGGTCAAAAATTGACTATTTTGACCAAAATTATTTTTTTTGTCAAAAGTTAACCCATTGGGTCTATGGGGTGGTCATTGGATCAGGAATTGTCCTTTTTGACCAAAGATGAGTTTTTGTCAAAAGTTGACCTACTGGGTCAATGGGTTGGTCATTGGGTCAAGAATATACCATTTTGACCAAAGTTGACTTTTTGGTCAGAGATTGGCTTACTAGGTTAATAATTGGTCATTAGGTCAAAAATTGACTATTCTGACCAAAATTGATTTTTTTACCAAAAATTGACCTACTGGGTCAATGTGTTGGTCGTTGGGTAAAAAATTGATCATTTTGACCAAAGTTGACTTTTTGGTCAAAAGTTGATCTATTGGGTCAATGGTTGGTCATTTGGTTAAGAATTGATCATTTTAACCATAGTTGACTTTTTAGTCAGATATTGACTTATTGGGTCTAAAATTGGTCATTAGGTCAAAAATTGATTATTTTGACCAAAATTAAATTTTTTATCAAAAGTTTACCCATTGGGTCAACGGGGTGGCATTGGGTCAGAAATTGAACATTTTGACCAAATTTGACTTTTTGGTAACTCTTTGACCTATTTGGTCAATGAGTTGGAAATTGGGTCAAGATTTGACCATTTTTGACTGAAGAAAACTTTTTGGTCAAAATTTGATATATTGGGTCAACGGGTAGGTCATTGGGTAAAAAATTGATCATTTTGACTAAAGTCGACTTTATATATATATATATATATATATATATATATATATATAACTATATATATTTTTTTATTTATAATTTTTTTAATTATTAATTATTTTTTAAATTAAATTAAATTTATAAAAAATATACTATACATATTTATAAAAAATATACTATTTATTATAAAAAATATTTCTATAAAATATACTATTTATACTATTTATACTATTTATACTATTTATACTATTTATAAAAAATATACTATTTATAAAAAATATATCTATAAAATATTTTTTAAATTAAATTATATAAACACAAATATATTTATTTA
>CM040430.1:43581090-43616090 GCA_022702705.1 Papilionanthe hookeriana x Papilionanthe teres | reverse complement strand
AGAAGATCAGACCAGACCTTTTGGGAGAAACTACAAGCAAAGAATAGATGAGTAATGGATTCTTCCTCCTTATGGCATAAACTGCAGCAAGAAGGTCCTCTGAGCCCTTTTTGTTTTAAGCAATCATCAGTGGGTAGGAAGTGGTTGAAAGTCCTCCAGCAGAAGAAAGCCAAAGAAGGTGAAAGATAGTTCCCCCAGAAAATCTCTCCCCAGGGCACTGCATCCCAATTAAATATTTTATTGTAGATAGCTTTGGAAGAACTTTGGTTTTTAATAGATGAACATTCAGGAGTGTCAGTTCTGGATCGATCAAATGAAAAAGTGGTGATCTTCTATACAGAAGGGGCCATCAGGATGGAATGAAGAAAGGAAGTAGACCAGTTGTCACCCTCCCAACAATCAGCTACCAAAAGGTTAAGGTTGTTGATAGGGGTGCTTGGTTGTAACCAGTCTTGGGGGCACCAGTGATCTGGCAAGAAATTAATGATGTCTTTACCATAGCTTTCCAAATTTTGGAGTCCCCTAATTTAAGGGTAACCAAGGAAGGGTGGGTATGCTTACAGTATTTTCCCATCAGGAAATTAGCCCAGAGGGAGTCCTGAGCTCTAAAATTGATCCATAGCTTGCAATGGTTCATTTGAATCATTTGGTTTAAGCCTTTAAAACCTGCATCACCAGCTTATTCAGGCTTAGCCATTTTCCGCAGGATGCCCAATGTATCTGCTTCCTTTTACCTGCCCAGAGAAAGTGGTTAAAAGCCCTTTCTAATTGCACTTGGGTGCTCTTTTTCATGGTGGTCATCTGCATAAGATAGTTAGGGAGGGTAGTAAGGATGTTATTAAGTAAGGTAAGTCTCCACCCAGATGATAAATAAATGTTGGTCCAGTTAGAGAGATAAGTGCAGATCTTGTTATGTGTATCATCAAATGGGTCTGCTTTGTTCTGCCAATGTTGAGCTAAACCCCCAAATATTTGATCGGTAAGGTTGTGCTGGAAAAGCTAGTGTGATTGAGAGCCCACTGTTTAGTGTCCTGAGACACCTTCTTAGAGAATAAAATTTGACACTTAGCTTTATTAAAAATAAGGCCAGAGTGTTCCTGAAAAATCTGGAGGCACTTATAAATGTAGGTCACAGCTCTTTTAGAAGCATTGGAGAAAATCATGACATCATCTGCATATATTAGATGAGAAATAGGAATGTTGGATCTGTGATGATATCTAACCTGTTGATGATTATTTTGCAAATGATTAAGCATTGAGGAGAAGTGGTCCATGGCAAGAATAAAGAGAGTGGGGAAAGGGGGTCCCCTCGCTGAGGCCCCGGTAGCAGAAAAAGGCCCCCAGCTGGAACCATTTATCAGAAGGGAGTGGGAATTATTGCTGAGCCATCTTTGAATCAAATTAGTAAAACTTTCATTGAAACCCCTAGCTGACAGCACCTCTAAAATGAAATCTCAGCTGATAGTATCATAAGCCTTCTTGATGCCCAATTTGTAGATTAGAATACCCCCTCTACACTGCTTGTTTAGGTCCAGGAGCAATTCTTGGGCTAACAGCTCGTTATCAGAAATGGACCTGCCTTTAATGAATGTTGATTGATTCAGATTGATAATTTTATTTAAATGAGGCTGAATCCTTATGACAAGGATTTTGCTAATTATCTTGCTTATAACTAAGGTAAGACTGATGGGTCTGAATTGATCCCAACTACTTAGTTCAGTGTTCTTTGGAATAAGGACAACATTGGAAGAGCTAAAGAAATAAGACATATCCTTCCCATGGAAAAACTGATAATTGCAGTAATAATCTCGACTTTTAATAACGATCAGTGCTTTTTTGTAGAAATCAGCAATAAACCATCGAGTCCAACTGATTTAGAGTCATCAATGCCGCGGAGGGCTTGCCAAATTTCAGCTTCGGTGGGAGGTTCGAGTGAGGGATAATGAATTGATATAATGGAAATGGTCCTCTAAGTCGGTAGGGTGATCCGAACCCTACCAACCGAGGGTTAGGATATCGTGTTATGAAAATACCCGATAAAGCACTCCTTCCAATCTCCAAATTGTTCTTCACCAAACCCCATCCTCATCCTTTATGCTGTGAATGATGTTGCGTGCTTCTTCTATATCCGATGTAAGCATAAAAATTTTGTATTTTGTCCCCCTCCGCAAAACTTTTGATAGAAGCTTTCTGTTTTAGGAACATGTCTTGAATGTCAATAGAATTGGAAAGTTTAGTTTGAGCAGCTAAAAGAAGGTCAGTGGCCTCTACCCTCAAGGCCAACTGCTCCAATCTATTCACCTCCTCTTCAGCTTCATTTACTGCAGAAAAAACATTTTCAAACTCTCTCCACCCCCATTTTTTGAGAGCTTTAAAGGTTTTAAGTTGAAGTAGCCCCAACTTAATCCAAGGGTTAGAGTGAGTCTCCCCTTGCCATAGTGATTGGATGAGAGTAACAAAGTTTGGATGGGTCCGGAAATTTTAGTTTCTAAAGGGGGGACAGGAGGAAGTTTGAGGGGGAGCAAAAATAAAAAGGATGAGGGGTCAGTGGTCAGAACAAAGGAGGGGGAGGTGGGTGATAGAGGAATGTAGAAACTGGGAGTGCCAAGCTTCACTTACCAAGAATCTTTCCAAAATTTCCTAAATCTTGCTTCTCCTCCAGGTGAAAGGTGTGCTCTTAAAACCAAGATCAAACAAACATGCAGTCTGGATATTGTCACTAAAAAAGTTCATAGTGCTAATGGTGGGGGTCCTACCCCCCAATTTCTCAGCAGAAGTGGCAATGCAATTGAAATCTCCCCCCACTAGCCAAGGGAGATCAATAGAACTGCTGATAAGGTGTAAGTGATCCCAGAGACTGATTCTATCTTATTTTCTAAATTCTGCATAAATAAAAGTAGCACAGATTTTTTGTCCAAAGAAAGTGTAATGAGAGGTGAGTAAATTGGTGTTGATCAATGAGAATAGACTAATTGACCTCAGCTTTGCATAGGATCTAGATTTTATTACTGATGTTAGCATAGAAAGTGAAACCAGGGAAAGTTTTGAGGATTTTAACAGAGTCCATAGGTTCCAAAAGCACAATACACCAAGGGGTGTGTTTCTTATTAAGATTTCTGAGTCTTCTTAGAGAGTGTGGACAAGCTACCCCTCTAATGTTCCAGCAAAGGAGGTTTATCATTTGAGATTGGATGAGGGAGAGGGGAAAGTGATTTATGGGAGCTGGATCTAGTTCGCCCTCTAGTGAGGGGAGGGGGTGGGGGTGAAAACTCTCTAGGCTTGAAATTGGAAGTTTCAGCGAAGTTTCGGAGTTCGCATCTATTTTCTTCTTCTTATTAGAGGAGTAAATTTCCCATTCCTCCTCCATAGAATCAGAAACAGCTCTCAGTTTGGAGGGGGAAGGGGGAAGAATGGTCAGAGGGGGAGAGGTAGATAACATGATAGGTGCGGTGGGGTTTTAGATAGGTAAAATTAAAGTGGTTTGGAGTGGGGGGATTGGGATTAAGATAAGTAAGAATATGCACTTGAGTGGGAGGAGGTCCCACTTCAGGTAGAGAGGGCATCTCTGTGGGGGGATGAGGATCTAACTGAGTAGTTCCCACCTCAAAAGCTTTTTCCTGAGTAAAATCAATCCTGACACTGGCTGGAGCTCTCCTGGGGGGTTGATGAAGTTTGAAGCACCTGTCTAGCTCAAACATCCTACAGTGAGTGTAATAATGAGGTCTTTGCTGCATGATTACACACACACACATATATATATATATACACATATATATATGTAAACATATATTTATATTTAACAATTAAATATTTTTATAATTAAATTATATTTATAAATAATATACTATACTTAAAACATTTAAAATAAAAAATAATTTTACATAAATATAAATATATATATTTATATATTTATATATACACATATATTTATTTATTTATAATTTATTTAACTATTAAATATTTTTATAATTAAATTATATTTATAAATAATATACTATCCTTAAAATATTTAAAAAAAAGATAATATTAAATAAATTTTATTATATATATAAATATATATTTATGTACCTCTATATATATTTTTTTATTTATAATTTTTTGTAATTATTAAATATTTTTATAAATAAATTATATTTATAAATAATATACTATACTTAAAATATTTAAAATAAAAAAATAATATTAAATAAATTTTTTTATATATACACCTATATTTATTTATTTATAATTTATTTAACTATTAAATATTTTTATAATTAAATTATATTTATAAATAATATACTATACTTAAAATATTTAAAATAAAAAATAATATTAAATAAATATATATATATATATATATTTATTTTTTTATAATTTATTTAGTTATTAAATATTTTTATAATTAAATTATATTAATAAATAATATACTATACTTTTAACATTTAAAATAAAAAAATAATACTATATATATATATATATATATATATATATATATATATATAGCTATATATATATTTTTATTTATAATTTATTTAATTATTAATTATTTTTATAATTAAATTATATTTATAAATAATATACTATTCTTGAAACATTTAAAATAAAAAAATAATATAATATAAATTTATATATATATATATATAAATATATATTTATATATAGCTTATTTATATTTTTTTATTTATAATTTATTTAATTATTAATTATTTTTATAATTAAATTATTTTTATAAATAATATACTATACTTAAAACATTTAAATTAAAAAAATAAAATTATATAAATATATATATATAAATATATAAATATATATATATATATATATATATATATATATATATAATTTACTTTTGACCAAAAAGTCAATTTTAGTCAAAATAGTCATTTTTTTACATAATGACCACCCTTTCGACCTAATAGGTCAACTTTTCGAACAAAAAGTCAACTTTGGTCAAAATGGTAAATTTTCGACACAATGACCCACCCATTGACTCAATAGATCAACTTTTTGACCAAAAAGTCATCTTCGGTCAAAATGGTTAATTCTCGACTCAATTACCAACTCATTGACCAAATAGGTCAACTTTTGACCAAAAAGTTAACTTTGGTTAAAATGATCCATTTTTAACCCAATGACCAACTCGTTGACCCAATAGGTATACTTTTGACCAAAAAGTCATATTTGGTCAAAATGGTCAATTATTGACCCAATAACCAACTCATTGACCAAATAGGTCAACTTTTGTCAAAATAATCAACATCTGTCCCAATGACCACCCCATTGGCCCAATAGGTTAACTTTTGACGAAAAATTCAATTTTGGTCAAAATAGGTCAACTTTTGACCTAAAAGGAATGTTTGGTCAAAATGGCCAATTTCTGACCAAATGACCAATAGGTCGATTTTTGACCAAAAAGTAAATTTTGGTCAAAATAGTTAATTTTTGATGTAATCACCAATTATTCACTCAATAAGTTAATCTCTGACCAAAAAGTCAACTTTGGTCAAAATATTCAATCCTTAACCCAATGATAAACCCATTGACCAAATAGGTCAACTTTTGACAAAATAGTCAATTTAGGTCAAAATAGTCAATTTTTGACTGCATGACCACTAATTGACCCAATAAGTCATCTTTTGACCAAAAAGTTAACTTTAGTTAAATGATAAGTCAACTTTTGATCAATAAGTTAACTTTTGACCAAAATAGGTCAACTTTTGACCAAAAAAGTTAATTTTAGTCAAAATGGTCAACTTCTGACCTAATGACCTCTCCGTTGACCCAATGGTTCAACTTTTGACCAAAAATTTAATTTTGGTCAAAATAATTAATTTTTGAACTAATGACCAAAATAGTCAATTTTTTGAATTAATGACCAATTATTGACCCAATAAGTCAATCTCTGACCAAAACGTCAACTTTGGACAAAATGGTCAATGATTGACCCAATGACAAACCTGTTTACCTCATTTTACAATGAGTCAATAATCTTATGACCTAAAAGTCAATATTGGTCAAAATGGTCAAACCAAACCCAATGACCAACCCTGTTGACCCAATAGGTTACCCTTTTGACCTAAAAAGTTAACATTGGTCAAACTGGTCAAACCTGACCTAATGACCAACCCTGTTGACCCCATAGGTCAACCTTTTGACCTAAAAAGTCAACTTTGGTCAAATTGGTCAAACCAGACCTAATGACCTACCCTGTTGACCCCATAGGTCAACTTTATGACCTAAAAAGTCAACTTTGGTCAAATTCGTCAAACCAGACCTAATGACCTACCCTGTTGACCCCATAGGTCAACCTTTTGACCTAAAAAGTCAACTTTCATCAAATTGGTCAAACCAGACCTAGTGACCAACCCTGTTGACCCCATATGTCAACCTTATGACCTAAAAGTCAACTTTGATCAAATTGGTCAAACCAGACCCAATGACCTACCCTGTTGACCCCATAGGTCAATCTTATGACCTAAAAAGTCAACATTGGTCAAAATGTTCAAATCAGACCCAGTGAGATATTGTCATTTGAAGTTTAATGGTTCAGGATTTTTTGAATTAAATCGACGAATTATCTCAGCCGTCCGTTCCCGTGTTTTGGAACGGACGGCGCTGATCTGCACCCGCGGTGTCCGCTGTTCGGCTGCCCGCAGCGGATCCTCCTGCCCGTTTGACGCATATGAGGACACGCGTAGAACGGCGGTGAGTTTGGCGACGCTGTTTTAAAAAAAAAGAAAAATCCATTAAATCCTTAAAAACTTCAAATATTCATATCTTTTTATCCAGAGGTCATAAAAATAAAATAAAAATACCTCTGGAAAGCACTTGAATAGGAGAAAATTATGAGACCAAAATCATAATTTTCTTCTCAGTATTTAATTTTTAATTAATTAAATACTCTCTGGAGTATTTTAATTATAAAAAATTATTTATAAATCAAAAAATTATGAAACTTTGAGGCATTTATCTTCATGCTTTTAGGGACCTTCCATAAATTTTCCAAGGACAGAAAACATGCTTAGGACACTTTTCTTTAATTTTCCAGTTTCTTTGTAATTATTTCAAATAATAATTATAAGAATTGAAAATTAAGAAAAATAAAAAATGCAAATGGCTAGAGATGATAAAGCACATGTACAATAACCCTAAGAAAATTATTTCTAAGTCATAGAAATCATTTTGAATGGTATTTTGAAATTTAGGGTTAAAATCTTTTATTAATTAAATAATTTTAATCCTAAAAATACCCCTTTATAAATTTAACCTATTTTCATCAACAATCAAAGTTTGAAAATGGTTCTGGTCTATGATAGACTAATGAGAAATTTCACTTAAGTCTAAAATGACCAAATTGGACTTAACTAAATATAAAACAATATTTAAACCCATTAAACCATACTTAAATTAGGTTTAATATAAAAATCAAACTTTAATTAAGTTTAAAGACATATTAAACTTAATTAATCAAAAATTAAACCTTTTAATTAAGTTTAAAGACATAATAAACTTAATTAACTCATTAAACCTTACTTAAATTAGGTTTAATATAAAAATTAAATCTTAATTAAGTTTAAAGACATATTAAACTTAATTAATAAAAATTAAATCTTTTAATTAAGTTTAAAGACATAATAAACTTAATTAACTCATTAAACCTTACTTAAATTAGGTTTAATATAAAAATTAAATCTTAATTAAGTTTAATGACATATTAAACCTAATTAATCAAAATTAAACATTTTAATTAAGTTTAAAGACATAATAAACATAACTAACTCATTAAACCTTACTTAAATTAGGTTTAATATAAAAATTAAATCTTAATTAAGTTTAAAGACATATTAAACTTAATTAATCAAAATTAAACCTTTTAATTAAGTTTAAAGACATAATAAACTTAATTAACTCATTAAACCTTAATTAAATTAGGTTTAATATAAAAATTAAATCTTAATTAAGTTTAAGAACATATTAAACTTAATTAATCAAAATTAAACCTTTTAATTAAGTTTAAAGACATAATAAACTTAATTAACTCATTAAACCTTATTTAAATTAGGTTTAATATAAAAATCAAACCTTAATTAGGTTTATAGACATATTAAACTTAATTAATCAAAATTAAATCTTTTAATTAAGTTTAAAGACATAATAAACTTAATTAACTCATTAAACCTTACTTAAATTAGGTTTAATATAAAAATTAAGTCTTAATTAAGTTTAAAGACATATTAAACTTAATTAATCAAAAATCAAACCTTTTAATTAAGTTTAAAGACATAATAAACTTAATTAACCCATTAAACCTTACCTAAATTAGGTTTAAATAAAAAAATCAACACTTTTAATTAAGTTTAAGAATATGTTAAACTTAATTAATCAAAATCAAACCTTTAATTAAGTTTAAAGACATATTAAACTTAATTAACCTTCTTACAAATTAGGTTTAAAACAAACCTAAACCCTAATTAGGTCTAACCCATTAGACCTTAACTAACTAAGGTTTAAACAAACCTAAACCCTAATTAGGTCTAATCCATTAGACCTAATTAAACCATTAGACCTTAACTAACTAAGGTTTAATCAAACATAAACCCTAATTAGGTATAACCCATCAGACCTAATAAAATCATTAGACCTTAACTAACTAAGGTTTAATCAAACTTAAACCCTAATTAGGTCTAACCCTGGATCTAATTAAACCATTAAGTCTTAACTAAATTAGACTTAATCAAACCTAAACCCTAATTAGTGTCTAACCCATTGAACCTAATTAAACCATTAGACCTTAACTAACTAAGGTTTAATCAAACATAAACCTTAATTAAGTCTTACTCATTAGACCTAATTAAACCATTAAGTCTTAACTAAGTAAGACTTAATCAAACACAAATCCTAATTAAGTCTACTACATTTGACTTAATTAATTATTAAACCTTAATCAACTAAGGTTTAATTAGACCCAAATCCAACCTTTTAGTCCAAGTCCAACATAATTTAAACCTAACCTAACTTGAGTCCAACCTAACTTGAACTCAAGTTAACCTAAACCTTAGGTTCAACCCACATTGAACCTAACCTAAACCTAACCTAACTTGAGTCCAACCTAACTTGAACTCAAGTTAACCTAAAGCTTAGGTTCAACCCACATTGAACCTAACTTAAACCTAACCTAACTTGACTCCAACCTAACTTAAACTCAAGTTAAACTAAACCTTAGGTTCAACCCACATTGAACCTAACCTAAACCTAACCTAACTTGAGTCCAAACTAACTTGAACTCAAGTTAACCTAAACCTTAGGTTCAACCTACATTGAACCTAACCTAAACCTAACCTAACTTGAGTCCAACCTAACTTGAACTCAAGTTAACCTAAACCTTAGGTTCAACCCACATTGAACCTAACTTAAACCTAACCTAACTTGAGTCCAACCTAACTTGAACTCAAGTTAACCTAAACCTTAAGGTTCAACCCACATTGAACCTAACTTAAACCTAATCTAACTTGAGTCCAACCTAACTTGAACTCAAGTTAACCTAAATCTTAGGTTCAACCCACATCGAACCTAACTTAACTTGAAACCTTAGGTTCAACTCATATTGAACCTAACCTAAACTGAACTAAACTTAAGTTCAATCTAACTAGAACCTAATATAATCCAAGTTAAACCTTACCTTAGGATCAACCCATATTGAACTTAAATTGACCTTAAGTCTAGGTTCAACCTGACTTGAACCTAACTTAATCTAAACTCGAAATTTAACTTAAGTCTAACCCATATAAGACCTAAGTCAAACTATACTTAGGTTTAACACGATATAAACCTAAGTCTAATTTAAGTCTTAGATTCAACCTAACTTGAATCTAAACAAAAACTCGGCCTAAGTTCAATCCTAAATCTAGGTCTAATTTTAGATAGACTTAATTAAAACTTAAGTCTTATCTAAAAGGGACTTAGATGGTCTGCAAATCTAATCAAGTCTAATTTATTAGACTTGATTAACCTTTAAGTCCTATTTAAATAAGACTTAAAAATTAATTAAATCTATTCTAAACCAAACCTTTTAACTTAAGTTCAAACAGACACGAACTCAAGTTAAATAGATTCAATCAACATTTAATCTAACTTAGGTTCAACCAGACATGAACCCAATTTAATTCAATCAATGTTGAATCTAATTTCAAACCTTTTAACTTAAGTTCAAACAGACATGAACTCAAGTTAAATAGATTCAATCAACATTGAATCTAACTAAGGTTCAACCAGACACGAACCCAAGTCAATTCAATCAACATTGAATCTAATTTCAAACCTTTTAACTTAAGTTCAAACAGACATGAACTCAAGTTAATAGATTCAATCAACATTGAATCTAACTAAGGTTCAACCAGATACGAACCCAAGTCAATTCAATCAATATTGAATCTAATTTCAAACCTTTTAACTTAGGTTCAAACAGACATGAACTCAAGTTAAATAGATTCAATCAACATTGAATCTAACTTAGGTTCAACCAGACATGAACCCAAGTTAATTCAATCAATATTGAATCTAATTTCAAATCTTTTAACTTAAGTTCAAATGGACATGAACTCAAGTTAAATAGATTCAATCAACATTGAATCTAACTAAGGTTTAACCAGACACGAACCCAAGTCAATTCAATCAATATTGAATCTAATTTCAAACCTTTTAACTTAAGTTCAAACAGACATGAACTTAAGTTAAATAGATTCAATCAACATTTTATCTAAGGTTCAACCAGACACGAACCCAAGTCAATTCAATCAATATTGAATCTAATTTCAAACCTTTTAACTTAAGTTCAAACAGACATGAACTCAAGTTAAATAGATTCAATCAACATTGAATCTAACTTAGGTTCAATCGACATGAACCCAAGTTAATTCAATCAATATTGAATCTAATTCCAAACCTTTTTTAACTTAGAGTTCGCACGTACATGAACTCAAGTTAATAAATTCAATATTTTAAAACCAAAATTGACATAATAAAAAAAAAATTGACATTTCAAAATAATTAGACATAAACTGACATCCAAGACATATCCAAATATTATGTGACATTATTTCTGACAATATTTTCTTTGCAGGGTGAAAGCAAGAAATTTCATTTAGATTTTCTTTGCATGTTATAGGTTGTGCTAACTCTGTTTTGTAGGACGTCGACGACGGAATAAAAACAAAACCAAAACTTTTATGTTAGACATATAACCTGAAAAATTTGACAACAAAAACAAAACCAAAGCTTTTAGGTTAGACATATAACCTGAAACTTTTGACAACAAAAAAAAAAACAAAACCCAAAATTTTTAGGTTAGACATATAACCTGAAATTTTTCAACAAATCAACAATATTGACAACAAAACCAGAACCTTTAGGTTAGACATAATACCTAAAGTATTCAATAACATGATATAACGACATTCGAGAGTGATAGTGGGTACATCTCTCCTTAAAAAGAATTCTTAGAAAACAAATGATTAACATTAATCAGAAGTTTTCTTAAACAATTGAAAATTGTTTAAGATGTAATTAACTATAGAGGCTTACCTCTATAGGAGATCTAAAAGAACCCAAAATAGAAATCTTTGGTTTACCATGATTTTTCTTAATATGAAAATTCTAGAATATATTATTCTAGAATATCCTCATATAAGAATTATCATAAACATTCTTTTCTACTATTAGTCCTAAAAATTCTCTAAATCATTCATAGGATTTATATGAATAAAACTAGGCTAATATTAGAAGGCGACTCCTTGACATTGACATTGGATGGCGATGACATGACCCCACCCATCCGCGAAGAGACATTATTAAAATTCTTTCATCGCCACCAAACAAAACCCATTGCCCAATAGGTTAAATTTTGACTGAAAAGTCAATTTTGGTCAAAATAGTCAATTTTTGACCTAATGACCACCCATTGACCAAATAGGTCAACTTTTGACCAAAAAGTCAACTTTGGTCAAAATGGTCAATTTTTGACCCAATGATCAACCCATTGACTAAATTGGTTAAATTTTGACTGAAAAGTCAACTTTTTAGGTCAAAAGAAACAATTTTTTACATAATGACCAATTATTGACCCAATAAGAAAATCTCTGACAAAAAAGTGAACTTTGGTCATAATTATCAATCCTTGACCCAATGGCAAACTCATTGACCCAACATGTCAACCTTTGAACAAAAAGATAAATTTGGTTAAAATGGTAAATCCTTGACCCAATAACCAACCCACCGACCAAATAGATCGACTTTTGTCCCAAAAATTAATTTTGGTCAAAATAGTAAATTTTTTACATAATTGACAATTACTGACCCAATAGGTCAACTTTTGAACAAAAAAGCTAATTTTGATCAAAATTGGCAATTTTTGACCTAATGACCACCCGTTGACCCAAAAGGTCAACTTTTGACCAAAACGTCAAATTGGGTTAAGATGGTCAATTTCTGACACAAAGACCTAAATGTCAACTTTGGTGAAAATGGTCAATCCTTCATCCAATGACCAACCCATTGACCCAATTTGTTAACTTTTGAAAAACAGTCAACTTTGGCCAAAATAGTTAATCCTTGACCCAATGACCAACCTATTGACCCAATAGGTGAACTTTTGACCAAAAAGTCAATTTAGCTCAAAATTATCAATTTTTGATATGCTGGCCGCCTCATTGACCTAAATAGGTCAAATTTTGACCAAAAGATAACTTTGGTTAAAATTGTCAATCCTTAACCCAATAATTAACCCATTGACCCAATATGTCAACTTTGACCAAAAAGTCAATTTTGATTAAAATAGTCAATTTTTGACCTATTGACCAATTTTTGACCCAGTAAACCAATCTCTATCCAAAAAGTTAATTTTGGTCAAGATGGTTAATCTTTAACCTAATGCCCAACCGATTGACCCAATAGGACATCTTTTGACCAAAAAGTCAACTTTGGTCAAAATGATCAATCCTTGACCCAATGATCAACCCATTAGCCTAATAGGTCAACATTTGACCAAAAATTCAATTTCGATCAAATTAAAATATTTTTGAATTAATGACCAATTTTTGACCCAATAAGTCAATCTCTGACCAAATAGTCAACTTTAGTCAAAATGGTCAATCCTTGATCAAATGACAAGCGCATAGACCCAATATGTCAACTTTTGACCAAAAAGCCAATTTTGGTCAAAATAGTCAATTTTTGACCAAATGATCACCCATTGACCCAATAGGTCAACGTTTTACCAAAAAGCCAACTTTGGTCAAAATGGACAATTTTTGACCCAATGACCAACCCATTGACCCAATATGTCATCTTTTGACCAAAAAAGTCATCTTTGGTAAAAATGGTAAACTTCTTGATCCAATTACCAAGACATCGTCAAATATGTCAACTTTCGACCAAAAAGTCAACTTTGGTCAAAATGGTCAATTTCCCGACCCAATGACCTCCCCGTTGACCTAATGGGTTAACTTTCGACCAAAAATTTAATCTTGGTCAAAATAGTCAATTTTTGACCTAATGACCAATTAATGACCAAATAAGTCAATCTCTGACCAAAAAGTTAATTTTTGTCAAAATAATCAATCCATCACCCAATGACAAACACATTGACCTAACATGACAACGTTTGACCAAAAAGTCAATTTTGGTAAAAATAGCCAATTTTTTACCTAATGACCACCCATTAACCCAATTGGTCAACTTTTGAATAAAAAGTCAACTTTGGTCAAAATGGTCAATTTTTGACCCGATGACCTACCCGTTGACCCAATATATCGAATTTTGACCAAAAAGTTTTCTTCAGTCAAAATGGTCAAATCTTGACCCAATTACAAACTCATTGACCAAATAGGTCAACTTTTTACCAAAAAGTCAACTTTGGTAAAAATGGTCCATTTCTGACCCAATGCCACCCCATTGACAAAATGGGTAAACTTTTGACAAAAAATTTAATTTTGGTCAAAATAATCAAATTTTGACCTAATGACCAATTTTAGACCCAATAAGTCAATATCTGACCAAAAAGTCAATTATGGTCAAAATGATCAATCCTTGACCCAATGAATAACCCATTGAACCAATAGGTCAACTTTTGATCAAAAAGCCAACTTTGGATAAAATGATCAATTTTTGACCCAACAGCCAACACATTGACCCAGTAGGTCAACGTTTGACCAAAAATTAATTTTGGTCAAAATAGTCAATTTTTGACCTAATGACCAATTATTAACCCAGTAAGCCAATCTCTGACCAAAAAGTCAACTTTGGTCAAAATGGTCTATCCATGACCCAATGACCAACCCATTGACCCAGTGGGTCCTTTTGAAAAAAAGTCATCTTTGGTCAAAATGGTGAATTCCTGATCCAATGACCACCCCATTGACCCAATGGGTTAACTTTTGACAAAAAATTCAATTTTGGTCAAAATAGTTAATTTTTGACCAAATGACAAATAATTGACCCACTAAGCTAATTTCTGACCAAAAAGTCAACTTTGGTCAAAATGGTCAATCTTTGACCCAATGACAAACCCATTGACTCAATAGGTGAACTTTTGACCAAAAAATTAACTTTAGTTAAAATGGTCAATTTTCGACCCAATGACCAACCCATTGACCCAATAGGTTAACTTTTGGCCAAAAAGTCAACTTCGGTCAAAATGGTCAAATCTTGACCCAATAACCAACCCGTTGACCCAATATGTCAACTATTGACCAAAAAGTCAATTTTGGTCAAAATAGTCAAATTTTGACCTAATGACCCCCCATTAACCAAATAGGTCAACTTTTGACTAAGAAGTAAACTTTGGTCAAAATGGTCAACTTTTTACCCAATGACCAACCCGCTGGCCAAATTGGTCAAATTTTGACCAAAAAGTTAACTTTATAATTTAATTATATTTATAAATAATATAATTTACTTAAAATACTTTAAATAAAAAAATAATATTATATAAATATATATATATATATATATATATATATATTATCAGCACGGTTCTTGCTTCCACAAATTTTCTTAAGTAGCAACTGTCCGTCTTCTAACAATGATTGAATGAAGTGATACCTGATTTAAATGTGTTTAGTCGTGGATTGAAATGTTGGATTCTTGGCAAGGAATATGACGATTTAACCATCACTGTGAGTGTCATTTTGATTACTTTTACCCAATTCCTCCAAGAAGTCTTGTAGTCATATCATCTCCTTTGCAACCTCTAACACTGTAATATGCCTAATTTTTATGGTAGACAAAGAAACTTTTTTCTGTAGATTAGAGCCCCATAACGCTGTAGTGCCACCAAAAGTATAAACATACCCCGTAGTACTCCTTCTGCTATCAATATCTCCAGTTAGATCAGCATCAACATAGCCTAGTGCCTCTAAAATTTTTTCTGAGAAACACAAGCAGGTTTCTGTAAAGCCCTTTAGATATCTTAAGATCCACTTCATAGTTTTCCAATGTTCCTTCTCTGGGTTACCTATGTATCTGCGCATAACTCTCATTGCATTGGGCAATATCTGGTCTTGTACAAACCATAACATACATAATTTAACCTATAATTGAGGCGTAAGGAACCTCACTCACGTGGTCTCGTTTGTCCTCTAACTTTGATAACTGATTCTTGTTGAGTCTGAACTGATTGCCCATAGGTGTGCCAACTTGATTGGCCTTGTCGATATCAAACATGTTGAGTACCTTTTTCACATACTCAACCTGTAAAAGTCTAAACATGTCTCTGACTCTTTCTCTGACAATCCTCATTCCAAGACTTTGCTTTGTAGCTCTCAAATCTTTCATTTCAAAGTACTCTGACATCTGCTTTTTCAAATTATTGATCTTATCAATACTGGCCCCTGTAATAAGCATGTCTTTCACATACGACAGTAAATTAATATACTAATTGTCAAAATGTCAGACATAGTAACAATGATCTGTCTGACATCTGCTGTACCCTGCATTTTAAAAATAATTTACTACACATATAATATTTAAAATAAAAAAATAATATTACATAAATTTATATATATATATATATATATATATATATACATATATATGAGTGTAAACGAACCGAACACGAACAAACAGAGCTATACTATACGTAAAATATTTAAAATAAAAAAATAAAATTTTATATATTTATATATATATATATATAAATATATATATATATAAACATATATATATTTATATATACAGATATAAATTTATTTATTTATAATTTATTTAACTTTTAAATATTTTTATGATTAAATTAAATTTTTAAATAATATAATATACTTAAAATATTAAAAAAAATAATATTAAATAAATATATATATCTCGACATATATTTATATATACCTATATATAAATTTTATAAATAAATTAATATTAAATATATATATATATATATATATATATATATTTGTTTATCATTTTTTTAACTATTAAATAATTTTATAACTAAATTATATTTATTATTAATATATTATACTTAAAATATTTAAAATAAAAAATGAATGTTAAATAATTTTTTTATTATATATAAATATATATTTGTGTACCTCTATATATATATATATATATATATATATATATATATATATATATATATATATATATATATATATATAATTTTTTTAATTATTAAATATTTTTATAATTAAATTATATTTACAAATAATATACTTTACTTAAAATATTTAAATTAAAAAAATAATACTTTATATACATGTAAATTTATGTAAATTTATATATATATATATATATATATATATAAATTTATGTAAATTTATATATATATATATATATATATATATATATATATATATATATATATATATATATATAAATTTATATTAATATAAACCTATATTTATTTTTATTTACATTTTATTTAATTATTAAATACTTTTATGATTAAATTATATTTATAAATAATATACTATATTTAAAGAATTTGAATTAAAAAAATAATATATATATATATATAAATTTATATAATACTTATATATATATATATATATAAATAAATTTATATTAATATATACCTATATGTATTTTTATTTACAATTTATTTAATTATTAAATTTTTTTATGATTAAATTATATTTATAAATAATATCTTATACTTAAAATATTTTAAAAAAAATAATATTAAATAAATTTGTATATATATATATATATACCTATATATATTTATTTAAAATTTATTTAACTATTAAATAGTTTTATAATTAAATAATATTTCTAAATAATATATTATACCTAAAATATTTAAAATTAGAAATTATATAATATACATTTAAATATTAATATATAAATATATATATATATATAGATATTTATATTTATATATACACATTTATATTTATTTATTTATAATTTATTTAACTATTAAATATTTTTAAAATTAAATTATATTTATAAATAATATACTATACATAAAATATTTAAAATAAAAAATAAAATAAAATAAATAAATAAATATAAATATATATTAATTTATGTATACCTATATATATATATTTATAATTAATTTAATAATTAAATATATTTATAATTAAATTATATTTATAAACAATATGGTCAATGACTGACCTAATGACAAAACCATTGCCCAATAAGTCAAATTTTGACCAAAAAGTCAATTTGGGTTAAAATAATGAATTTTTGACCTAATGACCACCCATTGACCAAATAGGTCAACTTTTGTCCAAAATGTCAACTTTGGTCAAAATGGTCAATTTTTGACCCAATGATCAACCCATTGACTAAATTGGTCAAATTTTGACCGAAAAGTCAACTTTTTAGGTCAAAATAGATAATTTTTGACCTAATAACCAATTATTGACCAAATAAGTAAATCTCTGACCAAAAAGTCAACTTTAGTCATAATTATCAATCCTTGACCCAATGACAAACCCATTGACCCAACATGTCAACCTTTGAACAAAAAGATAACTTTGGTCAAAATAGTAAATCCTTGACCCAATAACCAACCCACTGACCCAATAGATCGACTTTAGTCCAAAAAGTCAATTTGGTCAAAATAGTAAATTTTTTACATAATTGTCAATTATTGACCCTGTAGGTCAACTTTTGAATAGAAAAATCAATTTTGGTAAAAATTAGCAATTTTTGACTTAATGACCACCTCATTGACACAAAAGGTTAACTTTTGACCAAAAAGTCAAATTATGTCAAAATGGTCAGTTTCTGACACAAAGACCTAAATGTCAACTTTGGTGAAAATGGACAATCTTTCATCCAATGACCAATCCATTGACCCAATTTGTTAACGTTTGACTAAAAAGTCAACTTTGGCCAAAATAGTTAATCCTTGACCCAATGACCAACCTATTGACCCAATAGGTCAACTTTTGACCAAAAAGTCAATTTTGCTCAAAATTGTCAATTTTTGTTCTACTGACCGCCTCATTAACCTAAATAGGTCAAATTTTGAACAAAAGACAACTTTGGTCAAAATTATCAATCCTTAACCCAATGACCAACCCATTGACCCAATATGTCAACTTTGACCAAAAAGTCAATTTTGATTAAAATAGTCAATTTTTGACATAATGACCAATTTTTTACCCAATAAACCAATCTCTATCCAAAAAGTCAACTTTGGTCAAGACGGTTAATCTTTGACCTAATGCCCAACCCATTGACCCAAAAGGACATCTTTTGACCAAAAAGTCAACTTTGGTCAAAATGATCAGTCCTTGACCTAATGACCATCCCATTGGCCTAATAGGTCAACATTTGACAAAAAAGTCAATTTCAGTCAAAATAAATAAATTTTGAATTAATGACCAATTATTGACCCAATAAGTTAATCTCTGACCAAATAGTCAACTTTAGTCAAAATGGTCAATCCTTGATCCAATGACAAACCCATAGACCTAATAGGTAAACTTTTGACCAAAAATCCAATTTTGGTCAAAATAGTCAATTTTTAACCAAATGACCACCCATTGACCCAATAGGTAAACATTTGACCAAAAAGTCAACTTTGGTTAAAATGGATAATTTTTGACCCATTGACCAACCCATTGACCCAACAGGTTATCTTTTGACCAAAAAAGACAACTTTTGTAAAAATGGTCAACTTCTTGATCCAATTACCAACACATAGGCCAAATATGTCAACTTTTGACCAAGAAGTCAACTTTGGTGAAAATGTTCAATTTCTGACCCAATGACCTCCCCGTTGACCCAATGAGTTAACTTCTGACAAAAGATTCAATCTTGGTCAAAATAGTCAATTTTTGAGCTAATGACCAATTAATAACCAAATAAGTCAATCTCTGACCAAAAAGTTAATTTTTGTCAAAGAAATCAATCCTTCACCCAATGACAAACACATTGACCCAACATGACAACTTTTGACCAAAAAGACAATTTTGGTCAGAATAATCAATTTTTGACCTAATGACCACCCATTAACCCTATAAGTCAACTTTTGACCAAAAAGTCAACTTTGGTCAAAATGGTCAATTTTTGACCTAAAGACCTACCCGTTGACCCAATATATCAAATTTTGACCAAAAAGTTTTCTTCGGTCAAAATTGTCAAATCTTGACCCAATTACCAACTTATTGACCAAATAGGTCAACTATTGACAAAAAAGTCAACTTTGGCCAAAATGGTCAATTTCTGACCCAATGACCACCCAGTTAACCCAATGGGTAAACTTTTGACAAAAAATTTAATTTTGGTCAAAATAATCGATTTCGACCTAATAACCAATTTTAGACCCAATAAGTCAATATCCGAACAAAAAGTCAACTATGGTCAAAATGATCAATCCTTCGACCCAATGACTCAACCTATTGACTCAATAAAGTCAACTTTCGACAAAAAAGTCAACTTTGGTCAAAATGATCAATTTTCGACCCAACGACCAACACATTGACCCGATGAGTCAACGTTTGACCAAAAAATCAATTTTGGTCAAAATAGTCAATTTTTTACCTAATGACCAATTATTAACCCAGTAAGCCAATCTTTAACCAAAAAGTCAACTTTGGTTAAAATGGTATATCCTTGACCCAATGACCAACCCATTAACCCAGTAGGTCTACTTTTGACAAAAAGTCATCTTTGGTCAAAATGGTCAATTCCTGATCCAATGACCATCCCATAGACCCAATGGGTTAACTTTTGACAAAAAATTCAATTTTGGTCAAAATAGTCAACAAAATAGTCAATTTTTGACCAATTGACCAATAATTGACCCAGTAAACCAATCTCTGACCAAAAAGTCGACCATAGTCAAAATGGTCAATCTTTGACCCAATGACAAACCCATTGACCCAATAGGTGAACTTTTGACCAAAAAGTCAACTTTAGTTAAAATGATCAATTTCTGACCCAATGACCAACCCATTGACCCAATAGGTTAACTTTTAACCAAAAAGTTAACTTTTAACCAAAAAGTTAACTTTGGTCAAAATGGTTAAACCTTGACCCAATAACCAACCCATTGACCCAATATATTAACTTTTGACCAAAAAGTCAATTTTGGTCAAAATAGTCAAATTTTGACCTAATGACCCCCCATTAACCAAATAGGTCAACTTTTGACTAAGAAGTTAACTTTGGTCAAAATGGCAAATTTTTAACCCAATGACCAACCCGCTGGCCATATTGGTCAAATTTTGTCCAAAAAGTTAATTTTTTGGTCAAAATAGATAATTTTTTACCTAATGACCAATTATAAACCCAATAAGTAAATCTTTGACCAAAAAGTCAACTTTGGTCATAATTGTCAATCATTGACCCAATAACTAACCCACTGACCCAATAGATCGACTTTTGACCAAAAAGTAAATTTTGGTCAAAATAGTAAAATTTTGACATAATTACCAATTATTGACCCATTAGGTCAACTTTTGAACAAAAAAGTCAATTTTGGTCAAAATTATCAATTTTTGACCTAATGACCACCCCATTGACCCAAAAGGTCAACTTTTGACCAAATGTCAAATTTGGTCAGAATGGTCAATTTCTGACACAATGACCTAAATGTCAACTTTGGTGAAAATGTTCAATCCTTCATCCAATGACCAACCAATTGACCCAGTTTGTTAACTTTTAAGTAAAAAGTCATCTTTGGCCAAAATGGTTAATCCTTGACCCAATGACCAACCTATTGACCCAATAGGTCAACTTTTGACCAAAAAGTCAATTTTGCTCAAAATTATAAATTTTTGACCTACAAACCGCCTCATTGACCTAAATAGGTCAAATTTTGACCAAAAAACAATTTTGAACAAAATATTCAATCCTTAACCCAATAGGTCAACTTTTTACCAAAAAGTCAATTTTGATTAAAATAGTCAATTTCTGATGTAATGACCAATTTTTGACCCAATAAACCAATCTCTGACCAAAAAGTCTACTTTAGTTAAGATAGTTAATCTTTCACCTAATGCCTAACCCATTGATCCAATAGGTAATCTTTTTACCAAAAAGTCAACTTTGGTCAAAATGGTCAATCCTTGACTCAATGACCAACCCATTAGCCTAACAGGTCAACATTTGACCAAAAAGATAATTTTGGTCAAAATAAACAATTTTTGAATAAATGACCCAATAAGTCAATCTCTGACCGAAAAGTTAACTTTGATCAAAATGGTCAATCCTTAATCCAATGACAAACCCATTGACCCAATAGGTCAAGTTTTGACCAAAAAGCTAATTTTGGTCAAAATAGTCAGTTTTTGAAATAATGACCAATTATTGACCAAATAAGTTAATCTTTGACCGAATTATATATATATATACCTACATTTATTTATTTATAATTTATTTAACTATTGAATAGCTTTATAATTAAATAATATTTATAAATAATATAATATACTTAAAATATTTAAAATAAAAAATTATGTAATATAAATTTGTATATATATATATATATATATATATATATATATACACACACACATTAATATTTATTTATTTATAATTTATGTATCTATTAAATATTTTTGTTTATGTATGTAAAAGTAAATATTTATTTATTAACTATTAATATATTATTTTTGTAAAATTATTTTTTAATTTTAAATGTTTTAAGTATATTATATTATTTATAATTATAATTTAATTATAAAATTATTTAATAAATAAATAAATTATAAATAAATATATACATATATAGTTATATATATATATATATTTAAAATTTTTTAACTATTAAATATTTTTATAATTAAATTATATTTAAAATAAAATACTATACTTAAAATATTTAAAATAAAAAAAAATTTATATAAATTTATATATATATATATATATATATATATATATATATATATATATATATATATATATATATATTTATCATTTTTTAACTATAAAATAATTTTATAATCAAATTATATTTATTAACAATATTATATACTTAAAATATTTAAAATTAAAAAATAATATTAAATAAATTTTTTTAAATATATAAATATATATTTATGTACCTCTATATATATATATTTTTATTTATTAAATATTTTTATAATTAAATTATGTTTATAAGTAATATACTATACTTAAAATATTAAAAATGAAAAAATAAAATTTTAAATATATATATATATATATATATATATATATATATATAACTATGTATATATATTTTTATTTATAATTTATTTAACTATTAAATTTTTTTATAATTAAATTATATTTATAAATAATGTACTATACTTAAAACATTTAAAATAAAAAAATAATATATATATATAGCTATATAAATTTTTTTATTTATAATTTATTTAATTATTACTTATTTTTATAATTAAATTATATTTATAAATAATATACTATACTTAAAACATTTAAAATAAAAAAATATATATTTATTTATAATTTACTTAACTATTAAATATAAATGATCAATCCATGACCTAATGCCCAAACCATTAGCACAATAGGTCAACTTTTGACTAAAAAAGTTAATTTTGATCAAAATAGCCTATTTTTGAATTAATGACCAATTATTGACCCAATAGTCAATCTCTGACAAAAAAGTCGACTTTGGTCAAAATGGTCAATCCTTGACCCAATGACAAACTCAGTAACCAAATAGGTCAATTTTTGACCAAAAAGTCAATTTTGGTCAAAATAGTCATTTTTGACCTAATGACCACTTTGACCCAATAGGTTAACTTTTGAACAAAAAGTCAACTTTGGTTAAAATGGTCAATTTTTGACACAATGACCAACCCACTGACTCAATATATCAACTTTTTGACTAAAAAGTCATCTTCGGTCAAAATGGTAAATTCTTGACCCAATTACCAAATCATTGACCAAATAGATCAACTTTTGACCAAAAAGTCAACTTTGGTCAAAATGGTCAATTTTTAACCCAATGACAACTCCCATTGACTCAATAGGTCTACTTTTGACTAAAAAGTCATCTTTGGTCAAAATGGTCAATTCCTGACCCAATTACCAACTCATTGACCAAATGGTTAACTTTTGACCAAAAGTCAACTTTGGTCAAAATAGTCAATATCTGACCCAATGACCACCCCGTTGACCCAATAGGTTAACTTTTGACTAAAAAATAATCTTTGGTCAAAATGACCAATTTCTGACCCAATGACAACCTCATTGACACAAAGACCAACCCATTGACCCAATAAGTCGATTTTTGACCGAAAAGTAAATTTTGGTCAAAATAGTTAATTTTTTATCTAATGACCAATTATTCACTCAATAAGTTAATCTCTGAACAAAAGGTCAACTTTGGTCAAAATATTCAATCCTTAACCCAATGACAAACCCATTGACCCAATGTGTCAACTTTTGACCAAATAGTCAATTTTGGCTAAATAGTCAATTTTTGACTGAATGACCACCAATTGACCCAATAAGTCAACTTTTAACCAAAAAGTCAACTTTGGTAAAATGATAAGTCAAATTTTGACCAATAAGTCAACTTTTAACCAAAATAGATCAACTACCAAAAAAGTTAATTTTAGTCAAAATGGTCAACTTCTGACATAATGACCTCCCCGTTGACCCAATGGCTCAACTTTTGACCAAAAATTTAATTTTGGTCAAAATAATTAATTTTTGACCTAATAACCAAAGTAGTCAATTTTTTGAATTAATGACCAATTATTGCAATAAGTCAATCTCTAACCAAAAAGTCAACTTTGGACAAAATGGTCAATGATTGACCCAATGACAAACCCATTACCCAATAAGTCAAATTTTGACCAAAAAGTTAATTTTGGTCAAAATAGTCAATTTTTAACCTAATGACCACCCATTGACCAAATAGGTCAACTTTTGACCAAAAAGTCAACTTTGGTCAAAATTGTCAATTTTTGACCCAATGATCAACCATTGACTAAATTGGTCAAATTTTAACTGAAAAGTCAACTTTTTAGGTCAAAATAGATAATTTTTGACCTAATGATTAATTATTGACCCAATAAGTAAATCTCTGACCAAAAATTTAACTTTGGTCATAATTATCAATCCTTGACCCAATGACAAACCCATTGACCCAACATGTCAACCTTTGAACAAAAAGATAACTTTGGTCAAAATGGTAAATCCTTAACCCAATAACCAAACCACCGACCTAATAGATTGACTTTTGTCCAAAAAGTTAATTTTGGTTAAAATAATAAATTTTTTACATAATTGCCAATTATTGACCCAATAGGTCATCTTTTGAACAAAAAAGCCAATTTTAGTCAAAATTGGCAATTTTTGACCTAATGACCACCTCATTGACCCAAAAGGTCAACTTCTGACCAAAAAGTTAAATTGGGTCAAAATGGTCAATTTCTCACACAATGACCTAAATGTCAACTTTGGTGAAAATGGTCAATCCTTCTTCCAATGACCAACCCATTGACTCAATTTGTTAACTTTTGACTAAAAAGTCAACTTTGGCTAAAATAGTTGATCCTCGACCCAATGACCAACCAATTTACCTAAAAGGTCAACTTTTGATCAAAAAGTCAATTTTGCTCAAAATTGTCAATTTTTGATCTACTGACCGCCTAATTGACCTAAATAGGTAAAATTTTGACCAAAAGTCAACTTTGGTCAAAATTGTCAATCCTTAACCCAATGACCAACGCATTGACTCAATATGTCAACTTTGACTAAAAAGTCAATTTTGATTAAAACTGTCAATTTTTGACCTAATGACCAATTTTTGACCCAGTAAACCAATCTCGAACCAAAAAGTCAACTTTGGTCAGAATGGTTAATCTTTGACCTAATGCCCAACCCATTGAACCAATAGGACATATTTTGACCAAAAAGTCAACTTTGGTCAAAATGATCAATCCTTGACCCAATGACCAACCCATTGGCCTAATAGGTCAACATTTTACCAAAAAGTCAATTTCAGTCAAAATAAAAAAAATTTGAAATAATGACCAATTATTGACCCAATAAGTCAATCTCTGACCAAATAGTCAACTTTAGTCAAAATGGTCAATCCTTGATCCAATGAAAAACCCATAGTCCGAATAGGTCAACTTTTGACCAAAAAGCTAATTTTTATCAAAATAGTCAATTTTTGACCAAACGACCACCCATTGACCCATAGGTCAACTTTTGACCAAAAAGTCAACTTTGGAAAAAAATGGACAATTTTTGACCCAATGACCAACCATTGACCCAATAATCATCTTTTGATCCAATTACCAACACATTGGCCAAATATGTCAACTTTTGACCAAAAAGTCAACTTTGGTCAAAATGGTTAATTTCTGACCCAATGACCTCCCTGTTGACCCAATGGGTTAACTTTTGACCAAAAATTCAATCTTAGTCAAAATAGTTAATTTTTTACCTAATGACCAATTAATGACCAAATAAGTCAATCTCTGATCAAAAAGTTAATTTTTGTCAAAATAATCAATCCTTCACCCAATGACAAATACATTGGCCCAACAGGACAACTTTTGACCAAAAAGTCAATTTTGGTCAAAATAATAAATTTTTAACCTAATGACCACTCATTAACCCAATAGGTCAACTTTTGACAAAAAAGTCAGCTTTGGTCAAAATGGTATGTATATATATATATATATATATATATATATATAAATTTATATAATATTATTATTTTTTAAATATTTTAAGTATAGTATATTATTTATAAATATAATTTAAATATAAAAATTTTTAATAGTTAAATAAATTATAAATAAAATATAAATATATGTATATATAAATAAATAAATATATATATATATATATATATAATAGTATTTTTTATTTTAAATGTTTTAAGTATAGTATATTATTTATATATATAATTTAATTATAAAAATATTTAATAATTAAATAAATTATAAATAAAAATATTGGGTCAATGGGTTTATCATTGGGTCAAGGATTGACCATTTTGACCAAAGTTCACTTTTTAGTTAGAGATTAACTTTTTTGGTCAATAATTGGTCATTAATTAAAAAATTGACTAATTTGACCAAAATTAGTTTTTTAGTCAAAAGTTGACCTATTGGGTCAATGGGTTTGTTATTGGATCAGGGATTGACCATTTTGACCAAAGTTAACTTTTGGTCAGAGATTGACTTATTGGGTCATTAATTCAAAAATTATTTATTTTGACCAAAATTGACTTTTTGGTCAAATGTTGACCTATTAGGCCAATGGGTTGGTCATTGGGTCAAGGATTGACCATTTTGACCAAAGTTGACTTTTTGGTCAAAAGATGACCTATAGGGTCAATGGGTTGAGCATTAGGTCAAAGATTAACCATCTTGACCAAAGTTAACTTTTTGGTCAAAGATTGGTTTACTCGGTCAAAAATTGGTCATTAAGTCAAAAATTGGTCATTAAGTCAAAATTAATTGTTCAATCAAAAGTTGACCTATTGGGTCAATGAGTTCCTCATTGGGTTAAGGATTGACTATTTTGACCAAAGTTGTCTTTTGGTTAAAATTTGACCTATTTAGGTCAATGAGGCGGTCAGTAGGTCAAAAATTGACAATTTTGAGCAAAATTGACTTTTTGGTCAAAAGTTGACCTATTGGGTCAAGGATTAACCATTTTGGCCAAAGTTGACTTTTTAGTAAAAAGTTAACAAATTGGGTGAATTGGTTGGTCATTGGATGAAGGATTGAACATTTTCACCAAGGTTGACATTTAGGTCATTGTGTGAGAAATTGACCATTTTGACCAAATTTGACTTTTGGTCAAAAGTTGACCTTTTGGGTCAATGAGGTGGTCATTAGGTTGAAAATTGACTTTTTTGTTCAAAAGTTGACCTAATGAGTCAATAATTAGTAATTATATCAAAATTTATTATTTTGACCAAAATTGACTTTTTAGTCAAAAGTCGATCTATTGGGTCAATGGGTTGGTTATTGGGTCAAAGATTGACAATTATGACTAAAGTTCACTTTTTGGTCAAAGATTTACTTATTGGATTTATAATTGGTCATTAGGTTAAAAATTGTCTATTTTGACTAAAAAATTAACTTCTTGGTCAAAATTTGACCAATTGGCCAGCGGGTTGGTCTTTGGGTCAAAAATTGTCCATTTTGACAAAAGTTGACTTTTTGGTCAAAAGTTAACCTACTTGGTTAATGGGGGTCATTAGGTCAAAATTTGACTATTTTGACCGAAATTGACTTTTTGGTTAAATGTTGACATATTGGGTCAATGGGTTGGTTATTGGGTCAAGGTATAACCATTTTGACCAAAGTTGACTTTTTGGTCAAAAGTTAACCTATTGGGTCAATGGGTTGGTCATTGGGTTGGAAATCGACCATTTTAACAAAAGTTGACTTTTTAGTCCAAAGTTCACCTATTGGGTCAATGGGTTTGTCATTGGGTCAAAGATTGACCATTTTGATCAAAGTTGACTTTTTGGTCAAAGATTGGCTTACTAGGTCAATTATTGGTCATTTGGTCAAAAATTGACTATTTTGACCAAAATTGATTTTTTTGTCAAAAGTTAACCCATTGAGTCAACGGGTTGGTCATTGGATCAAGAATTGTCCATTTTGACCAAAGATGACTTTTTGTCAAAATTTGACCTACTGGGTCAATGGGTTGGTCATTGGGTCAAGGATATACCATTTTGACCAAAGTTGACTTTTTTGCCAGAGATTGGCTTATTGGGTTAATAATTGGTCATTAGGTTAAAAATTGACTATTTTGTTCAAAATTGATTTTTTGGTCAAACATTGACCTACTGGGTCAATGTGTTGGTCGTTGGGTCAAAAATTGATCATTTTGACCAAAGTTGACTTTTTGGTCAGATATTGACTCATTGGGTCTAAAATTGGTCATTAGGTCAAAAATTAATTATTTTGACCAAAATTAAGTTTTTTGTCAAAAGTTTACCCATTGGGTCAACGGGTAGCATTGGGTCAGAAATTGACCATTTTGACCAAAGTTGACTTTCTGGTCAAAAGTTGACCTATTTGGTCAAAAGTTGACCTATTTGGTCAATGAGTTGGTAATTGGGTCAAGATTTGACCATTTTGACTGAAGAAAGCTTTTTGGTCAAAATTTGATATATTGGGTCAACGGGTAGGTCATTTGGTCAAAAATTGACCATTTTGACCAAAGTTGACTTTTTTTGTCAAAAGTTGACCTATTGGGTTAATGGATGGTCATTACGTCAAAATTTGACTATTTTGACCAAAATTGACTTTTTGGTCAAAAGTTGTCCTGTTGGGTCAATGTGTTTGTCATTGGGTAAAGGATTGATTATTTTGACAAAAATTAACTTTTTTGTCAGAGATTGACTTATTTGGTCATTAATTGGTCATTAGGTCAAAAGTTGACTATTAAATATTTTTAAAATTAAATTATATTTATAAATAATATACAATACATAAAATTGGAGGGTTGCGTTAGGTAGTCGACAGCTAGCGTAAAACTTGTCGAAAAAAATCATGACATGAATCCTTTTGATCATTGTGTAAGTGTTAGGGCGTCCCGTGGAAGCGACGCGCTGTATGGCCTGAATACAGTGGAAAGTGTGCAAGGGCCGCTACACCGGTGCCCGAGTGTAGTGTCAAGTAAGCAAGGGTCCCCACATTACGGACGGATGCGGGTAAAGAAGTTAGTCCATGATACTAGTATTAGGATATGATCTTGGAATATGGGTACTCTCAATGGTAAACTAATGGAATTGGTTGATATTATGATCCATAGAAAGATTAATATCCTATGCATTCAAGAAACTAAATGGGTTGGAGAAAAAGCTAAGGAGATTGATAACTTAGGTTTTAAACTATGGTATTCAGTAAGAGTCGTACTAGAAATGGTGTAGGTGTAATTATAGATAAGAGTTTGAAAGATAATGTTGTTAAAATTAATAGAGTTGGAGAAAGAATTATAGCACTTAAGATTATTATTGATACTAAGATTTTTAATATTATAAGTGCTTATGCTCCTCAAGTTGGTTTAGATATAGGCTCTAAAGATAAATTCTGGAATGATTTAGAAGACTTAATACACATGATACCCCTTGAAGAAAAAAATTTTATTGTCGGAGATTTAAATGGTCATGTCGGTAGAGTGGTAGAAGATTTCAGAAATATTCATGGTGGTTACGGTTATGGAGCTATTAATGAAGAAGGTAGAGCCATTTTAGATTTTGCTTTAGTGTATGATATGATTATTACTAATAATTTATTCAAGAAAAAAGATGAGCATCTTATTACTTATAAGAATGGATCTAATAAAACACAAATTGATTATTTCTTATGAGAAGAAGAGATCGTCGAGATTGTAAGGATTGTAAGGTCATTCCAAGTGAGCAATTAAGTACCTGACATCGATTATTAGTTTTAGATTTTAAGATGAAGAGTTGTAAAATAAAGAATACTAGGATTCGACATCGTAGAATAAGATGGGGGCACCTAAAAGACACAAATAAAATTATTTTTATGAGTAAAATTCAAGATTTAAATATTTGGGATGTTCATGAAGACGCGAATGTTATGTGGGAAAAATAAACTAATACTATTAAACAAGTGGCTAAAGATGTACTTGGAGAATCAAAAGAAAAAGTTTCTATAAATAAAAATAGTTGGTGGTGGAATAATGATGTGCAAGAAAAGATAAAATATAAGAAGTTAAGTTATAAAAATTGGTTTAAATGTAAAAGCGTAGAGAACTGGGAAAAATATAAAACGACACGCAGGGAGTGTAAAAGAATAATCTGTGACGCTAAAAATTCTGCTTTTAGTGATCTTTATAACATGTTAGATACTAAGGAAGGTGAAAAATATATGTATAAACTAGGCAAACAAAGAGAAAAGTAAAGTAAAGTTTTAACTCAAGTAAAGTGTATTAAAGATGAAAATCAAAAAGTGCTTTTCTTATAAAAAGATATTCAACATAAGTGGGTGAGTTATTTTGATAAACTTTTTAATGATGATGCTTGATGATACGATCGACCTTAGTGATCCTAATATCGTTAATAATAATAAAACTTTTCATTTTTACCGTCGCATTAGTAAAAAGAAGTTGATGAGGCTTTAAAGAAAACTAAGGGGGAAAGTACGTAGGACTCGATGATATCCCGATTGAAGTGTGGAAATGTTTAGGTGATTTGGGGGTTTCCTGGCTTACTAAACTTTTTAATATTATTTTAAAAACTAAAAGTATGCCTGAGAAGTGGAGAAAGAGCATTTTGGTCCCCATTTTTAAGAATAAAGGAGATGCACAAGAGTGTGCAAATTATAGAGGAATTAAATTGATGTGTCATACTTTAAAATTATGGAAGAGGGTAATTGAACATAGGTTAAGACGTATTACGAAGATTTCTCATAATTAATTTGGATTTATGCCGGGCAGGTCTACCATGGAAGCTATACATTTATTGAGAGGTTTGATGGAGAAGTATAGAGATAATAAGGAGGATCTACATTTGATTTTTATTGATTTAGAAAAAGCTTACGATAAGGTTCCTAGGGATGTTCTTTGGAGAGTCCTTGAGAAGAAAGGTGTTGATATGACTTATATTCAAGTCATTAAAGATATGTATTCTAGAGCTGTTACATGTGTTCGAACTGAAGGAGGATTGACCAAGTATTTTACTATTTCTGTTGGTTTACATCAAGGATCGGCTTTAAGCCCATATCTTTTTACTTTATTTATGGATGGTCTTACTGAGCTTTTATAAGAGGATGTACCTTGGTGTATGCTTTTTGCTGATGATATCCTCCTTGTGGATAAGACAAGAGAAAAAGTTCAGGAAAAACTTGAATTATGGAGGTCTACAATGGAGTCTAAAGGCCTTCGTTTGAGTAGAACTAAAACTGAATACATGGAGTGTAATTTTAGTAATAGTAGGTCTAGTGACAGAAGTGTAACTTTGGGTGATCAAATTATTAAAAGGTGTGAACGATTTAGATATCTCGGGTCCATTATTCAAAGTGATGATGATATAGATGGGGATGTTAATAGTAGAATTCGGGTTGGTTGGTTGAAGTGGAGGAATGCGTCGGGCCTATTGTGTGATAGAAAAGTACCGCTTAGACTCGTAAGGAAAATTTTATAAGATGGTGGTGAGACCTTCAATGCTCTATGGTGCTGAATGTTGGCCTTTAAAAGAGAAGCATAATGTTAAGTAAAGTGTTGCCGAGATGAGAATGATTAGGTGGATGAGTGGCTTTACACTTACAGACAAAATGGGAAATGAATATATCCGTAATAGGGTTGGAGTTGCACCGAGTGACGGATAAAATTAGAGAGAGTCGCCTTAGATGGTTTGGTCACATTAAACGTCGACCACTCGATGATCCGATTAGGAGTGTACATGTTTTAAATACAACTTATGTTAAGAAAGGCGAGAGGCGAGACCTAAGAAGACTTGAGCTTACTGCATAAAAAATGATCTTAATTTATTAGAATTAAATGAAAATTTGACACCAAAAAGGACGCAATGGAGAAAAAGGATTCATGTAGCCGACCCCACTTAGTGGGATTAAGGCTTTGTTGTTGTTGTTGTTGTTGTATACAATACATAAAAATTTTAAAATTAAAAATAATAATATATAAAATTATATATATATATATACACATACACATATATATTTATTTATTTATAATTTATTTAACTATTAAAAATTTTTATAATTAAATTATATTTATAAATAATATCCTATATTTGAAAAATTTAAAATAAAAGAATAATATTAAATAAATTTATATATATATATATATATATATATATATATATATATATATATATATAAATTTATATATTTATATATACCAATATATATTTTTATTTATAATTTACTAAACTATTAAAAATTTTATAATTAAATTATATTTATAAATAATAAACTATACTTAAAAAATTTAAAATAAAAAAATAATATTAAAGAAATATATATATATATATATATATATATATATATAGTTATTTATAATTTTGTTGACTATTAAATTTTTTTATAATTAAATTATATTTAAAAATAGAATATTATACTTAAAATATTTAAAATAAAAAAATAATATTAAATAAATTTATATATATATACATACATATATATATATATATAAATTTATACATATCTCTGACGCTAAAAATTCTGCTTTTAGTGATCTTTATAACATGTTAGATACTAAGGAAGATGAAAAATATATGTATAAACTAGGCAAACAAAGAGAAAAGTAAAGTAAAGTTTTAACTCAAGTAAAGTGTATTAAAGATGAAAATCAAAAAGTGCTTTTCTTAGAAAAAGATATTCAACATAAGTGGGTGAGTTATTTTGATAAACTTTTAATGATGATGCTGACAGTACGATCGACCTTAGTGATCCTAATATCGTTAATAATAATAAAACTTTTCATTTTTACCGTCGCATTAGTAAAAAAGAAGTTGATGAGGCTTTAAAGAAAACAAAGGGTGAAAGTCTGTAGGACTCGATGATATCCCAATTGAAGTGTGGAAATGTTTAGGTGATTTGGGGGTTTCCTTGCTTACTAAACTTTTTAATATTATTTTAAAAACTAAAAGTATGCCTGAGAAGTGGAGAAAGAGCATTTTGGTCCCCATTTTTAAGAATAAAGGAGATGCACAAGAGTGTGCAAATTATAGAGGAATTAAATTGATGTGTCATACTTTAAAATTATGGGAGAGGGTAATTGAACATAGGTTAAGACGTATTACGAAGATTTCTCATAATTAATTTGGATTTATGCCGGGCAGGTCTACCATAGAAGCTATACATTTATTGAGAGGTTTGATGGAGAAGTATAGAGATAATAAGGAGGATCTACATTTGATTTTTATTGATTTAGAAAAAGCTTACGATAAGGTTCCTAGGGATGTTCTTTGGAGAGTCCTTGAGAAGAAAGGTGTTGATATGACTTATATTCAAGTCATTAAAGATATGTATGCTAAGGCTGTTACATGTGTTCGAACCGAAGGAGGATTGACCAAGTATTTTACTATTTCGTTGGTTTACATCGAGGATCGGCTTTAAGCCCATATCTTTTGCTTTATTTATGGATGGTCTTACTGAGCTTTTACAAGAGGATGTACCTTGGTGTATGCTTTTTGCTGATGATATCCTCCTTGTGGATAAGACAAGAGAAAAAGTTTAGGAAAAACTTGAATTATGGAGGTCTACAATGGAGTCTAAAGGCCTTCGTTTGAGTAGAACTAAAACTGAATACATGGAGTGTAATTTTAGTAATAGTAGGTCTAGTGACAGAAGTGTAACTTTGGGTGATCAAATTATTAAAAGGTGTGAACGATTTAGATATCTCGGGTCCATTATTCAAAGTGATGATGATATAGATGGGGATGTTAATAGTAGAATTCAGGTTGGTTGGTTGAAGTGGAGGAATGCGTCAGGCCTATTGTGTGATAGAAAAGTACCGCTTAGACTGTAAGGAAAATTTTATAAGATGGTGGTGAGACCTTCAATGCTCTATGGTGCTGAATGTTGGCCTTTAAAAGAGAAGCATAATGTTAAGTAAAGTGTTGCCGAGATGAGAATGATTAGGTGGATGAGTGGCTTTACACTTACAGACAAAATGCGAAATGAATATATCCGTAATAAGGTTGGAGTTGCACCAGTGACGGATAAAATTAGAGTCGCCTTAGATGGTTTGGTCACATTAAACGTCGACCACCTGATGATCCGATTAGGAGTGTACATGTTTTAAATACAACTTATGTTAAGAAAGGCAGAGGTAGACCTAGGAAAACTTGGGCTTATTGCATAAAAAATGATCTTAATTTATTAGAATTAAATGAAAATTTGACACCAAAAAGGACGCAATGGAGAAAAAGGATTCATGTAGCCGACCCCACTTAGTGGGATTAAGGCTTTGTTGTTGTTGTTGTTGTTGTATACAATACATAAAAATTTTAATATTAAAAATAATATTATATAAAATTATATATATATATATATATATATATATATATATATATATATATATATATATATACACATACACATATATATTTATTTATTTATAATTTATTTAACTATTAAAAATTTTTATAATTAAATTATATTTATAAATAATATCCTATATTTGAAAAATTTAAAATAAAAGAATAATATTAAATAAATTTATATATATATATATATAAATTTATATATTTATATATACCAATATATAATTTTATTTATAATTTACTAAACTATTAAATTTTTTCTAATTAAATTATATTTATAAATAATAAACTATACTTAAAAAATTTAAAATAAAAAAATAATATTAAATAAATTTATATATATATATATAGTTATTTATAATTTTGTTGACTATTAAATTTTTTTATAATTAAATTATATTTAAAAATAGAATATTATACTTAAAATATTTAAAATAAAAAAATAATATTAAATAAATTTATATATATATACATACATATATATATATATAGATATAAATTTATACATATCTATATATATATATTTTATTCAATATTTTTTGAATTATTAAATATTTTTATATATAAATTGTATTTATAAATAATATACTATACTTAA
>CM040430.1:43563590-43578590 GCA_022702705.1 Papilionanthe hookeriana x Papilionanthe teres | reverse complement strand
TAATTATTAGATACTTTTATGATTAAATTATATTTATAAATAATATACTATACTTAAAAAATTTAAATTAAAAAAATTTATATATATATATATATATATATATATATATATATATATATAAAAAAATTTATATAATACCTATATATATAAAAATAAATTTATATTAATATATACCTATTATATATATACCAATATATATAATACCTATATATATTTAAAATCTTTTTAACTATTAAATAGTTGTATAATTAAATAATATTTCTAAATAATATACTTAATCAAAAATTTTTAAAATAAGAAATTATATAATATAAATTTAAATTTATATATATATATATATATATATATATATATTTATATATACACATTTATATTTATTTATTTATAATTTATTTAACTAATAAATATTTTTATAATTAAATTATATTTATAAATAATATACTATACATAAATTATTTAAAATAAAAAATAATATTAAATTAATGATATATATATATATATATATATTTATATATACATATATATATTTATTTATTTATAATTAATTTAAATATTAAATATATTTATAATTAAATAATATTGATAAATAATATATTATTGTTTAAACATTTAAAATAAAAAAATAATATTATATATGGTGTAGCCAATTATTGCTTGGAGGAAGGTTTCGGGTGGTATTTTCACACTTCCGGCTTCCCCCTCTCTGCTAGTTGGTTTATGTGGCTTCCGGGCCTCTTCTTTTTTCCCTTATATATATATATAAGGCCTCTTCTTGGTTCCCTTTTATATATATATATATATATATATAGACACACGCACACATGTAGTTTTAGCTTTTAACTTCTTTTTGTTGGAACTGACTTTGGAAACTTTATTTTACTTGGAGTCATGTTGTCTAGTTCACCTTCTGGGAGGTTATATTGTTGGGTTGGATGAGCCTTGCTTAATGTTCTTGTTTTCATTAAGTGCTTATATTTCAATTAATTCAAACACTTCTAGAATGATTCCGCACTTACATATATTTGTTCTGACTTAATTTTGCTACGATTTGGCTCCCTGAGCTATCTCTGGTGGCTATTTTGTCTGTTTTCTTTTCAGGTCTGCTCTACGCGATTTCTTTTCCACGCATCACATTTACAGTACATTGATGTGGCCCCATCGTCTTCGTTCCTTTTGCTAACAAGTTCGTCTACCATGCGGCAACGAAGTTCTCTAGGCTATTCATTGGCCAAATATGTGTTGTTTATGCTCTGTTTTTGCTATGTTTGGTTAGGGTTTACTGGTTGTTGTGTGCTTATTCTTTTTTGCATCGCGTCGAGTTGTTCTTTGGAAGGAGGAACCGTTATGGGTGCGGTACTGTGTTGTTTTACTTAGTTATGGTTAGGGATCCTCCTTCCATCCTCTTTTTGTACCTATTTTTCCTATTTCAACACGAAAGGAGCCACGAGTAGCTCTTTCTTAAATATATATATATATATATATATATATATATATATATATATATATATATATAATGTCCGTTATTCCCATCTGAATGGTTAATTACAGTTCTATTATGATGGCTTTGTATTTTGTTTCGTTGTTTGTACACGGTTCTATTAAGTGGTAGGAGTATCTTAACATTCCCCGCTCCGGTGTTATAAAGATTTGTCCGATTCCATCCTTACCGGGAACAATCATTTGCAATTCTTTGTTCTTCTGTGCTGAGGACGCACTGTCGAAGTATAGTTCCTAACGTCGATTATCAGGGTCTTCTAGACTCATTATTTACTCGTCAGGCAAATCGTCGTCCAGAGGTGAATTTGACGGTAAAGGGTGTGCTGCAAGGAAGTCTGCTAGGACTTGTCCTTTTACGGCGCGAAAAGGAACGAAATTTATGTCGAATTACAATAGTATCATCGACCACCTGGCAAGTCTGCCAGAAAACGTCGGTCTGGTCATCAAGTATTGCAACGGATTAACTCTCAAAGTATGGTTGACCTTATGAAAAAGCATGTAATGCCTGAGCTTTGAGCAGTGAAGATCAGGGCCAAACAATGCTTCTCAATCAGAGGATACTTTACTTTCGTCAAGATTAGACGACGGTTTAGGTAGTAGAGAGCATTTTCTTTTCCCTCGTCATTGACCTGGGCTAGCAGGGCTTCGAGAGAATCGTCTAAGGCCGCGATATAAAGTATTAACAGTATACCTGAGACTGGGGCTGCTAAGACAGGAGGTGTCATTAAATATTGCTTAACGTTCTTGAAAGCCCGCTGGCATTTCTCATCCCAAATGAATTTGGCATCCTTTTTAACCAATGCCTAGAAGGGCTGACACCTACCTGACAAGTTCGAGATAAAGCGTCGAAGATATGCCAACTTCCCTTGAAAGGATCGTAGTTGTTTCAATGTTTTGGGAGGAGACATTTCTAAAATACCTTTAATCTTCTCTGGATCAATTTCAATCCCGCGATGTCTGACAACGAATCCTAAGAATTTCTCGGAGGTGATGCCGAAAGCACATTTTAAGGGATTCATCTTAAGGTTAAATTGTCTTAATCTCTTGAAAACAATTCTCAAATCATACATGTGATCTTCTTTTAGTTTGCTTTTGATGACCACATCATCCACGTAGCACTCGACTTGGTTGTGAATGAGATCATCAAAAATCTTCGTCATCGCTTTTTGGTATGTTACTCCTGCGTTCTTTAGTCCGAATGGCATCACTGTGTAGCAGTATACTCCAATTAGTGTTCTGAAGGCTATGAGCTTTTTGTCTTCTAGTGCCATCTTTATCTGGTTGTATCCCGACGATCCATCCATGAAAGAGAAGACTTCATGTGTTGAAGCGATGTCGATCATCAATTCTGGAATTGGTAGTGGGAATTCGTCTTTTGGACATGCTTTATTCAAATCTCTGAAATTCACGCAGATTCTGATCTGACCATTCTTCTTTCTGACTGGTACCACGTTGGCTAACCAAGTTGGGTATTGTTCTTCACAGACAAATTTAGCGTCTATTAGCTTCTTAACTTCGGCTATTACTTGTTGCTCAATTTCTAGAAGCATTCTTCTGGGGGCTTGTCTGATTGGAACAACAGTGGGATCTACTCCTAACTTGTGAACTGCGACTTCTGGAGCTAATCCTGGCATTTCGCCGTAACTCCAAGAAAAACAGTCCTTGAATTCCTTTAGTAGCTTGATTATCTCCTCGGAGTCTTTTTTATTGAGTAAGGAGCTAACAAAGGTAGGCCTAGGCTCTTCGCTAGTACCTAAGTTAACTTCTGTTAACTCGTTTATTGTAGATTTGATTTCTTCTTCGAATTCTGGTGGAGCGTCACTGATTGGTAGATCCTCAAGATCTTCTGAAGCTTCCAAGCACTCTTTATTAGGTTTGCAAGTGACAACCAAAGAAAATCCCGTATCATCAACTGATCCTACTGTGCCGAATCTGAGACCATGTTTTGAATTGGGAGGTCTACTGGCATTATTCCATAATTTTTCAAAGTGTTGTGATCGGCCTTTTGTCCATTGTCGAGGTAAGACACCACGTTGAATTAAATTTTGAACACAGGGAGAGTACCACTCATAAGGTAGTTCCATTAATTCAGATGAAGTAACATCTTTAAGTTGTACATCTTTTTTAGTATTAGAAGAAGAAGCACCACGGTAAAACTTTATTGGTTTAGTACCACCACCATGCACTTCCTTGACCACCATACCCCTGATCTTATTAGAATGGATCGGGGTCAGGGTCATAGTATGTACATAATGGTCAATCTTCTCGTACATTGATTTATATTCTTCATTCTTTTCATCTTCGAGAGAAATCTTGAATTGTGGTTCCTTCTGACTTATTGTCACTGCTTCTTTCTCAATTTCTTCTTTTTCAAAACTGTTCTCCCAATCAACATCGATGACCAGTTTCTTCTGTCCAACTGTTCCAACGTTTCTTCCACGTCTTCGTCCCTGGCCTCGACCTCGAGTGCGAGTTCTGGAGAAATCTTCACCATCTCACTGTAAGGGAGTGGTGAGTAACTGTTGAACTAGATCTTCAGGTTCTTCATCGTCTCGAATATCTTTTGCTTCATTTGGTATGGTATTTTTGGAAAAGATTATTTTCTTCGGAGGCGCGTAGTAGGCCGCATCTTCATGAATTCCAATCTCGTGTACGGAGAATGGTTGCAAGTCACCTTTGATACATTGTTCTCCTCCTTCGTACTACTTTATGCACTGGTGCAAAGATGACGGTACCATCTAGTTTTCATGCATCCATGGCCGACCTAGTAGAGCATTGAATGATATCTTAGAATAAATTATGTGGAATTTTATGGTTGTCTTTGCTAAATCACCGGTCTTCATTAGTAGTGTTATCGATCCAAGAGCTCTTTCTCCTTTTTGATTGAAGCCTCTTAATAGCATCTTGTCTGCTTTAAGCTCACGAGCATCAATTTCCAAATATGCTAGCGTCTGAAGATTCATTATGTTGATTGATGCTCCCGGATCAACCAACATTCTGGAGAGCATAAACTTTCCAATAGTGACTAAAATGTATAACGGTCGGCTGTGATCAGCTGTTCCCAGTAATAGATCATTGTCCGTGAAGGTAATACCTCGTTGTTCTCTTAACGAGCAATCCTCGTCGAAGGAATTACCGGCCATTTGAGTTAAACAAATCTCTGGATCAAGTAAAGCCTTGATCAGAGCCTCCCTCATCTCCTTTGATAGAATCAGAGCATCGTATATGCTTAGTTTGGCTGGTAGCTTCCTAAGATGGGCTAACACGTTGTAGTCCACTTTATTACCATGTTCCTCGGTTTCTTCCCAAATGGGTAGTTCCTCTGCTGGGGTTGGCTCTTCCTAAGAAACCACCTGCTTTCCTTTATCCTTTGGACCCATTATCGGGGGTAGAACTTTTCCTCTTCTTAGATTGACCTCTGTTATCTCTTCTAAATTTACCGGTGTCTCCTCTTGAATCGGAACAACTGGCTCTTTTGAAGTTGCTTCTGTGTCTGATAGTTCTAATTCTATCGCGATTGCAACTCCTCGAAATTCATAAATGGACACGTTGCTTGTTGAGCTTTCGTAGCCTCCTTTATGAACATCTTCTTTTTCATGGTCATCGAGGTTATGTATGATTTGAGAATTGTTATTTGTATTGGAATCGAGATCCGGATTAAGCCGGTTGTCTCTAGTTACGTAATTGTTAGAAACAGTCAAAACGTAGCCAATGTCATAACCCTTATCATTATAAGATCCCCTGGGGCGAGCAGATAATCATACAGAGTCAGGTGTTTGAGAGATTTCTCCCCTGAATCAGAAACAATCATCCTAGGATAAGCAGCCCCTAGTCTACCCTTTAGAGCCTCGGTCTTCTTTTCTTCCACGATCTTCTCCTCCTTCTGGGGTGGTTCTTCAATCGCAAGTGATAGTGCCGACTCGACAAGTTTTAAACTCTGAGTTGAAGCGCCTACCAAAGTTGGTCAATGGGTGGTCATTTGGTCAAAAATTGACCATTTTGACCAAAATTGACTTTTTGGTCAAAATTTGATTTATTGGGCAATGGGTTTGTCATTGGGTCAATCATTGACCATTTTGTCCAAAGTTGACTTTTTGGTCAGAGATTGACTTATTGGGTCAATAATTGGTCATTAATTTAAAAAATTGATTATTTTGGTCATTAGGTCAAAAATTAATTTTTTGAACAAAATTAAATTTTTGGTCAAAAGTTGAGCCATTGAGTCAACGGGGAGGTCATTATGTCAGAAGTTGACCATTTTGATTAAAATTAACTTTTTTGGTCAAAATTTGACTTATCATTTGACCAATGTTGACTTTTTGGTCAAAAGTTGACTTATTGGGTCAATTGGTGGTCATTCAGTCAAAAATTGACTATTTTGACCAAAATTGACTATTTTGTCAAAAGTTGATGTATTGGGTCAATGGGTTTGTCATTAGGTTAAGGATTGAATATTTTGACCAAAGTTGACTTTTTGGTCAGAGATTAACTTATTGAGTGAATAATTGGTCATTAGATCAAAAATTAACTATTTTGACCAAAATTTACTTTTTGATCAAAAACCGACCTATTGGGTCAATGGGTTGTCATTGGGTCAGAAATTGGCCATTTTGACCAAAGATTACTTTTTGGTTAAAAGTTGACCTTTTTGACCAAAATTGAATTTTTGGTCAAAAGTTGACCTATTCAGTCAATGGGGTGGTCATTGGGTCAGGTATTGACTATTTTGACCAAAGTTGACTTGGTCAAAAGTTGACCTATTTGGTCAATGAGTTGGTGATTGGGTCAAGAATTGACCATTTTGACCAAAGATGAATTTTGGTCAAAAGTAGACCTATTTGGTCATTGGGTTAAAAATTGACCATTTTAACCAAAGTTGACTTTTTGGGCAAAAGTTGACCTATTTGGTCAATGAGTTGGTAATTGGGTCAAGAATTAACCATTTTGATCGAAGATGACTTTTTGGTCAAAAAGTTGATCTATTGGGTCAGTGGGTTGATCATTGTGTCAAAAATTGAACATTTTGACCAAAGTTAACTTTTTGTTCAAAAGTTGACCTATTGGGTCAAAGGGTGGTCATTAGGTTAAAAAATGACAATCTTGACCAAAATTGACTTTTTGGTCAAAAGTTGACCTTTTTGGTTAATGAGTTTGTCATTGGGTCAAGGATTGATCATTTTGACCAAAGTTGGCTTTTTGTCAGAGATTGACTATTGGGTCAATAATTGGTCAATTATTCAAAAATACACTATTTTGGCCAAAATTGACTTTTTGGTCAAAAGTTGACCTATTGTGCTAATGGTTTGGGCATTAGGTCGGGATTGATCATTTATATTTAATAGTTAAGTAAATTATAAATAAATATATATATAGGTATATACTATATATATATATAATATTATTTTTTATTTTAAATGTTTTAAGTATAGCATATTATTTATAAATATAATTTAATTATAAAAAAATTAATAATTAAATAAATTATAAATAAAAATATATATATAATTATATATAAATATATATATATATATATATATATAAATTTATTTAATATTATTTTTTAGTTTAAATACTTTAAATATAGTATATTATTTATAAATATAATTTAATTATAAAAATATTTTTTATTTAAAAAAATTATAAATAAAAAAAATATATATTGGTATATATAAATATAAATTTATATATATATATATATATATATATATATATATTTTTTTTTTATGAAAGGGCGATCTTATTAAAACTAAAAAAGCTTATTACATCTCGAATGAGGAATAGAGAGAAGATCCTCATAAAGTAGAAGATTGAAAGCATAGAAAAAAGATGTTTTTGCCTTGGAGAGAACATAGGGACAACACAAAGAAAAATCCGAGGATGAAGCTTTAATAGCAAGCCGATTAGCGGTGTTGATTGCATTCTCCGTATATATGACTCCACCTAATGGTTTGAGATGAAGCAATATGCGGAATTTTGTGAATCCATATCACAATGTACCGAAGTGCGAGCAGCTTTGTTCGATAGAATGTTAATTAGGAAGGCGTAATGCGTTTCAATATGGATGTACTGATGCTTATTCAATATTGCAGATTTTACTCCCCAATAAAAGGCAATTGCCTCGACTTCCAGTGCATTCTTTGCAAAAATTGGTGCTGCCAAAATCCATAAACATTTACCTTTGTGATCTCTCCCCAACATACCCATACCAGCTCTGTCCTTTTAAAACTACCATCCACGTTTATCTTTGTCCATAGAACAGGAGGAGCTTTCCAATGGACCCACAATGTTTTAGAAACCACCTGATTTCCCTCGATATTGAACTTGTTTTCTTATCTTAGAAAGATAAGCCACACAATTATTAATGATCAGCTTCGAAGAAAACTTCATATTTTTAAATAAAAGTTCATTTCGGAAGACCGGATGAACCAAAATATAATAAGAGGTATATAGAAATTTCCATCACATCTCCAATCCGACCAACAAGTTTCGATAGAATTCCACAAAAAGAACTTGGCCTTAGTGTGACATCTTTCCAGACACGAATTCCAAATCAATTGACTTTACGAACAATTTAGAAAAAGATGATAAATGGTTTCCTCATTAGAATGGCAGTAACAAGCATCTAGATGGTCCCCTTAAGCCTTTGAGCTTTAAAATATCATCGGTAGGTAAAAACTTCCTGAATAGCCTCCAACGGAAGAATGACATAGAAGGTGATAGAAATTTATTCCATATGACGAGTCCCAAGTTAGTATCACTCCAAGATGTACTAGATAAGTAAATAAACTTTGCAAGGCTTTGGTGAGAAGCATTTTTAGTGATTAATTTATCCTTCTTAGTAGCTTGAATGGGTACGGATAAAATTTTATTCAAAGTCTCTTTATTAACCTCCTTCTCTAATAAATGAGCATTCCAAGCTTCATTCACCCAACTATCCGATACCTTCGTATATTGGAAGTATGATTGCATTGATCTAACGGGGGTTCATTGAATAGCCATGTATCCCTCCGGAAGTCGAGTTGACCTTCACCAACATCCCAAATAAACAACTTTTCTCGCAAACTCTTTGACTTTCAAGCATTTCCTTCCGGGATTTAGAATCACCCAATTTAACCTTAACCGAGTGGGATGAGTATCAATGCAATACTTGTCATGCATAAATCTAGCCCATAAAGACTTATTAGCTCTAAAGTTCACCCATAGTTTACAATAGAAAGTAAAGCTTAAATGAGAAAAACTTTTAAAACCCAAACCACCACTAGACAATGGTTTACATAGTTTTTCCCAAGAAGACCAATGCATATTTTTATGCTGTCCTTCCCATAAGAACTTATTAAACATAATGGAGAGTAATTTTTGAGTGCTTTTCTTCATTCTAATAATTTGGAGAATATAGATTGGGAAAGCGATCAAGATACTTCTCGATAAAGTAATTCTACCACCATTGGATAGAAAACAAGAAGACCAACAATTAATTTGTGAAGAGACTTTAGACACCACTTCATCAAAATGAGAAAGTTTTCTTCTTCCCTTAATCGAGAGGAAAGCCAAGATATTTTAGAGGATAAGCTGCTTCTTTGAATCCGAGTAAAATCCGAAATCCATTTTCTATGATGTATTTGCATTAGCGAACTAGGTAGAAAAGAACATTTGGATTTATTGAATACCATACCGAAACTTCTTCAAAGGAAGCTAAAGTTTTCATAATACCCTTAATAGAGTTCTTACTACCATTGCGAGAAAACAATAACATCATCTGCATAAGCAAGATGACTCACCAATAATTTAGATCTATGCTGATATTGGACATAAGGATGATTGAGCTGGAACTTGTTTAACATTCTAGATAGGTAATCAAAAACTAAAATGAAGATGTAAGGAGACAAGGGGTCTCCTTGCTTAATTCCTCTCTCGGCTTGAAAAAAACCATGACTACAACCATTAATCAATATGCTTGTAGTAGTTATTTTGCATCCATCTAGAAATTAGATTGCAAAATTCAGTACTAAAGCCTCTAGCAGTTAATACCTCCAAGACAAAAGTCCGAGCTTATAGAATCAAAGGCTTTGGAGAGATCTAATTTGAACATTACATTGGAACCTCTACAAGATTTATCAATATCCATAAGTAATTCTTGTGCAAGAAGGATATTATCGGTTATGCCTCTTCCCTTAATATAAGCGGTTTGATTATCGGAGATCAAATCTTCTAAGTAAGGTTGAAGTCTATTCACAATTACCTTACCGATAATTTTAGAAAATATAGAAGTAATACTGATTGGTCCGAAATCACTCCATCCATTCCTACACTTATCTTTAGGAATCGGCACAATTGTAGAAGAAGCAAAATATTTAGGCGGATCAACATTTTGAAAAAAGCTTGCACAGTCAAAACCACCTGTATTTTGATTATATTCCAATTTTTCTTGTAGAAATCAGATGTAAAACCATCCGGACCAATTGTTTTATTACCCTCCATAGCATTAATAGAATTAAAAATTTCCTCTTCAATTGGTACTTGAGTCAACTTGCATATGTCACCTTTGAATAAACCATCATCCATCGGGGATGCGAGAGAACAAATTCATATTTGAAAGCCTAAAAGAAAACAGCTTCTGAAAATATAAAATGGCATCTTCAGCAATATCTTTGTAATCAGAAATCCAGCCTTTAAGATCAGATTTAATTCTACAGATGTTATTCAAAGTTCTTTTATATTTAATGACAGCATGGAAGTATTTTGAATTCCTGTCACCATACAGAAAATGGTTAGCAGAAGCTTTTTGCATTAGAAACAGTTCTTCATTCCTAATAGCATTATTTAAATTTTCATTTGCCTCAAGAAGTTGATTATCTGTACACCTTCCCTCCTCTACCTCCCTTTCCAGTAACTCCACTTGCTTTTCGGCTTTAAGAATATTATCTTTCAGATCACCAAACTCCTTCCAGTTCCAAGCATTTAAAGATTTAGCTATCATTTTCTGACACTGCCATAGTTGGATAATAGGATTAGCCTCAGTAAAACCACTCGGGCAAATCCAATTTGCCTCAATTAAACTTTGATAAGTAGGATGAGAATGCCGAGACATTTAGATATCTAAAAGTTTTCTTCTTGACAACGAAGTATTAGAGAAAATAGTTAACAAAGGGGCATGATCCGACCCCAATCTAACCGAGTGCTTTACTTTTGAAATGGAAAACGAGCTCCATCCATTCTTTATTAACTAGAATTCTATCAATTCTTTCATAAATCAAACCTCTTTTCCATGTAAAAGGAGACCCCTCAAATCCAATATCAAAGAGACCAGCATCTTTAATATTATTTGAAAAAGTTAATAAATCCTGTACCCTAGGATTTCTTCCTCCTTTTTTCTCACTAGGGTGAGCAATTGAGTTAAAATCACCACCAACCATCCAAGCTTTTTTGATATTCGGACTAATAGAATGTAACTGATCCCATAACTCCTTTTTCTCGGTTATAAAAGAAGAAGCATAAACAAATGTAGCAAAGCCACCGACTCGCTCAATCTCGAAATGGAAATGCGAAATTGCCAATGATCTTGAATAATATCTATTTTTAACTCTTTCCTACAGATTAGCCAAATCTTGTTAGAAGAGTTAAAGAAAAATTTATATCCTTGAAATCTTTTATAGAATCCGTCAAAATTTGACTTCACCAATGGTTCAAGTAGAACCATTACCCAAAACTTATGTATCCTGTTAAGATTTAAAAGTCTATTAAGGGAGCCAGGATTTGCCACCCCCTAATATTCCAACACAAAAATTTAATCATTGGCAAAAGATCTTCCTCCTCTTGTAAGCCTAGAAGAAGAAGAAGCAATTGTAGGAATAATATTTGATTCAGAAAGATTCCTCAGCTCCAAAGATTTCTTTTTACTCTTTTGAACAACCCAATCATTGTTCAGATCTTTTGCTACATTAGCTGTATTTGTAAAAACTACATCACCCTCCTGTACATTACACTGGAAAATAGGATAATTTGTTTTTTTAGGAAGGGCTTTATCAATGTCAGCCTCCACAAGCATAATGGCGAGGCTCAATATTGCAGTCTTGAGATGAGTTCTCTCCCATATTATCGGTTTGAATACCCATATCATTAAGCTCTTTAGAAGAAGAAGGATTCATTAATAAATTCTGATTTACACCAATTTGAGTACCCATATCAAATTGAGTATCCATATCATCATTTTTATGCTGAATGATAGGATCCTCAGCCATATTAATAACTACCTCAGATAAATCCTTCTGGATCACTTTAGTTTCAGCCACATCAGAAATATTTCTATCAGACAAAGGAATTTCAGTAGCAGGTAACACCACATCATCAGCTATATTAACTACTGTAGAAGATGGATTCTGAATATTATACTTATCTGAATTAACTTGCGCTATGTTGATAACGACGATGATACCCTTATCATTATTACCAACAACTTTAAAAGTCTTTAAGTTTGGTTGTAATCTATAACAATTTTCCTTGGAATGACCAAACATCTTACAGTGATAACAATATTTAGGCTTCTGCTCCATAATAATCTGCTGCCAATATCCATTATGAGGGGACCCGAGCCAAATTTCCTCAATATCGGGTAGAGTAATGTCTCTCTCAACCGAGATTACGGCTAAAGAAGGCCTAGATAAGTTAAAAGTAGACATATCAAGTTTCAAGGGCCTTCCAATAGCAGTCCCAATTGCATAAATTACTTGATGATTAAAGAAATGAAGTTTCAAATTGGGTAATCTAACCCAAACAGGAACAATAGGTGCTTCTTGATTTGGATCAAAATCAGGAGACCATTTCAAGATCTTCATGTATTTCCCTTCAATCATAATCACCTTCTTGGAGAATAAATTAGCATAGTCCTCTTCTTTAGATAGATGGATCATTATATGTCTACCATCAAATAAACCAACCTTCCAATTACCCTTAAATTTAAAATCTTCAAAATATTTCCTTATAAGCTCCATCCTAGGATGTCCATATTGAAACTTACCAATCAGTGTGAATTTATGCAAATCCACCAAGGAAGACAATTCATTTTCAGAGAAGATGAGGGCCGGCTTACCACCCTTCTTTACCACCTGTTTAATAAAAGGACAGTTGCCACATCCAGCAGCCGAGTCATGATAATTTTGAGGAAAGACTAATTTATCATGTTGATTTACCAATCCACCATTAACAATTTCCAGAAAAGAAGCTTTGGGAGACAGATTATCCATAGACAACAGTAAGGATCAGAAATTAGTTAGAGAGGAAAATCAAGAACCCGAAACAGTAACCACTTCAAGAAGATCCAGAACAGATCCAGAAATCAGAATTAAGAATTCAAAGTAAGAATTCAGAAAACAGAGATCCAATTGAGAAGAATTAGAAACAGGAAACAGGAAACAAATTCAAAAGAAGAAATCACCTTCAATTCCCTCCATAAAACCCGGAGCTTCTCTCTCCTCCATTATATCAAAAAAGATATCATATATATATATATATATATATATATATATATATATATATATATATATAATATTATTTTTTTATTTTAAATATTTTAATTATAGTATATTATTTATAAATATAATTTAGTTATAAAAATATTTAATAATTAAAAAAATTATAAATAAATAAATATATATATATATATAGGTACATAAATATATATTTATATATATTAAAAAATTTGATTAATATTATTTTTTTATTTTCAATATTTTAAGTATATTATATTATTCATAACTATAATTTAATTATAAAAATATTTAATAATTTAATAAATTATAAATAAAAATATATATATAGGTATATATATATATATATATATATATATATATATATATATATATATATATATATATATATATATATTCTTTTTAAAAGAAAGAGCGCCTTATGGCTCCCTAGGCGTTGATATCTTGTAAATGTTACAAAAAGATGGGGGAGGTGAATCTCTTAAATTGTCGCCCAGAAGGGTTCGACCTCCACGGTACAACTCAACGCCAAACAAAAGAGCAATCATTGTAGCAATAACAAAAAACACAGCAAGTTTTATCTCATATCAAAAGGAACATAGCAGGTAGCACATTATGAATATCACAAGCAAATTAAAGTGTGGCTGCACAGAAACGAAACTCCAGCAAGCTAACAACTGCGCAAAGGAGAAATATTCCCCGCTCCTTTTTCTGTGGATTTTAGTAGAGGCAATAAAAGAGTGATGGAGAGTTGATGAAGAGTTGATCGCCTCGAAGCTGAGGTCCCAAGAATGCAGTAATAACTTCCTCGATGCAGGACATTGGAGAGGATGTAATGGTTCGAGCGCGCTCCAAGTACATGCAGGTATGGAACCGAACCTAAACTTAAAACACACATATAAGATTTGTATATATATGTAAGGTGTGTGTGTGTGGATAAGCCTGTGCAATTAGGAGGAAAACAAACAGCAAACGGCCAACGACAAAAGAGTTTGCATAGTCTTTAGATAACAAAATAAAATATGTCACACATGAACTGGAAGGAATAGAAATCATGGCATATAAAGATTGCTTCATATAAGGATTGCGGCATGTATTTATATATATATATAAAGCTAAATATGTAAATATATTGAATATAAAATTATATAGATAAATATATATAAGTTTATATACCATAACTGCATATATAGAATTTATATACATATAAACAACAATTTGTATATATAGATATTTTGGCATATGCATATCTATATATAGTTATGAAAAAATTTATACATTCATATCTATAAATATATTTATGTATGTATATATAACAAAGGGATAGTACCAGTTACTACTCAAATAAAGAATAAGAAGATCAAGAGAATCGAAGAATTGGTATATCCACGTTATCTCCGTTGAGCAAAATTGATAGGTCCGGGGGCGAGTTAGTACCCACCAAAATCTGAGCGCTTAAAGAACCGAGATTGGCCAACCAATTAGCTTGTCTATTTCCTTCCCTGCAGATGAAATTCCAACTGACCGAGATATGAGAAATGATGTATTTAATGTGATTTATAAAATATATAATATCCCACGATATCGATATATTATTAGTTAAAGCAAGAAATAAATTGGACGAATCCACCTAAAAAATAACGCAATGTCAATTGAAACACACCGCAATAGAGACCGCCAAAATTAAGGCATGAGCTTCGGACTGCAATGGAGTGTCTGCATTACAAGGGGAAGAAAAGTAGAGCATGCATTTTTTTCTAAATTACGAACAACTCCACCAAACCCCGCACGGGACGGTCTCCAACTCCCATCGACATTCAATTTAACCCAACCAGTATTGGGCGGCCACCATCTCACTAAAATAGGGAGTTTCAGAGAGCTTACTGTCTCATGAACACTGTGGTCAAAATGTGAAATGCCCGAGAAGAAACAAGACTTCATCTTACTTAGCTTATAAACCTTATTAACATAGGCCAAAATGTTGGAGAAAATAGTATTGGAAGAAACCGAAGTGCATTTG
>CM040430.1:43551090-43558590 GCA_022702705.1 Papilionanthe hookeriana x Papilionanthe teres | reverse complement strand
TATAAAAATATTTAATAATTAAATAAATTATAAATAAAAATATTTGGTCAATGGGTTTGTCATTGGGTCAAGGATTGACCATTTTGACCAAAGTTCACTTTTTGGTAAGAGATTAACTTATTGCGTCAATAATTTTTATTAATTCAAAAACGATTATTTTGACCAAAATTGGCTTTTTCGTCAAATGTTTACCTATTGGGTCAATGGGTTTGTCATTGGATCAAGGATTCACCATTTTGACCAATGTTAACTTTTTTATCAGAGATTGACTTATTGGGTCATTAATTCAAAAACTATTTATTTTGACCAAAATTAACTTTTGGTCAAATGTTGAACTATTAGGCCAATGTATTGGTCATTGGGTCAATGATTGACCATTTTGACCAAAGTTGACTTTTTGGTCAAAAGATGACATATTGGGTCAATGGGTTGGGCATTAGGTCAAAGGTTAACCATCTTAACCAAAGTTGACTTTTTGATCAGAGATTGGTTTACTGGGTCAAAAATTGGTCATTAAGTAAAAAATTGACTATTTTAATCAAAATTGACTTTTTGGTCAGAAGTTGACCTATTGGGTTATTGAGTTGGTCATTGGGTTAAGGATTAACTATTTTGACCAAAGTTGTCTTTTGGTCGAAATTTGACCTATTTAGGTCAATGAGGCGGTCCGTAGGTCAAAAATTGATAATTTTGAGCAAATTTGACTTTTTGGTCAAAAGTTGACCTATTGGATCAATAGGTTGGTCATTGGGTCAAGATTAACCATTTTGACCAAAGTTGACTTTTTGTCAAAAGTTAACAAATTAGGTCAATTGGTTGGACATTGGATGAAGGATTGAACATTTTCACCAAAGTTAGGTCATTGTGTCAGAAATTGACCATTTTGACCAAATTTGACTTTTGGTCAAAAGTTGACCTTTTGGGACTCATTAGGTTAAAAATTGACAATGTTAACCAAAATTGACTTTTTTGTTCAAAAGTTGACCTAATGGGTCAATAATTGATAATTATGTCAAAAATTTACTATTTTGACCAAAATTAACTTTTTAGTTAAAAGTCGATCTATTGGGTCAGTGGGTTGGTTATTGGGTCAAGGATTGACAATTATGACCAAAGTTGACTTTTTGGTCAAAGATTTACTTATTGGTTAATAATTGGTCATCAGGTCAAAAATTGTCTATTTTGACCAAAAAAGTTGACTTTTTTGTCAAAATTTAACCAATTTGGCCAGTGGGTTGGTCATTAGGTCAAAAATTGACCATTTTGACCAAAGTTGACTTTTTGGTCAAAAGTTGACCAATTTAGTTAATGGGGGGTCATAAGGTCAAAATTTGATTATTTTTACCAAAATTGACTTTTTGGTCAAAGGTTGACATATTGGGTCAATGGGTTGGTTATTGGATCAAGGTTTGACCATTTTGACCAAGGTTGACTTTTTGGTCCAAAGTTAAACTATTGGGTCAATGGGTTGGTCATTGGGTCAGAAATTGACCATTTTAACTAAAGTTGACTTTTGGTCAAAAGTTCAACTATTAGGTCAATGGGTTTGTCATTGGGCCAAAGTTGACTTTTTGGTCAGAGATTGGCTTAGTAGGTCAATTATTGGTCATTTGGTCAAAAATTGACTATGTTTACCAAAATTGAATTTTTTGTCAAAAGTTATTTCATTGAGTCAATGTGGTGGTTATTAGATCAGGAATAAACAATTTTGACCAAAGATGACTTTTTGTCAAAAGTTGACTTACTGGGTCAATGGGTTGGTCATTAGGTCAAGGATAGACCATTTTGATTAAAGTTGACTGTTTGATCAGAGATTGGTTTACTGGGTTAATAATTGGTCATTAGGTCAAAAATTGACTATTTTGACCAAAATAGATTTTTTGGTCAAACGTTGACCTACTAGGTCAATGTGTTGGTTGTTGGGTCAAAAATTGATCATTTTGACCAAAATTGATTTTTTTGTCAAAAGTTGACCTATTGGGTCAGTGGGTTGGTCATTGGGTCAAGGAATGATCATATTGACCATAGTTGACTTTTTGGTCAGATATTGACTTATTGGGTCTAAAATTGGTCATTAGGTCAAAAATTGATTATTTTGACCAGAATTAAATTTTTTGTCAAAAGTTTACCCATTGGGCCAACGGGGTGGTCATTGGGTCAGAAATTGACCATTTTGATCAAAGTTGACTATTTGGTCAAAAGTTGACCTATTTGGTCAATGAGTTGGTAATTGGTTCAAGATTTGACCATTTTGACCGAAAAAAACTTTTGGGTCAAAATTTGATATATTGGGTCAACGGGTAGGTCATTGGGTCAAAAGTTAACTTATTGGGTCAATAATTGGTCATTAATTCAAAAATTGGTCATTAATTCAAAAATTTGGTCAGAGATTGACTTATTGGGTCAATAATTGGTCATTAATTCAAAAATTGTTTATTTTGACCGAAATTGACTTTTTGGATAAATGTTTACCTATTAGGCCAATGGGTTGGTCATTGGGTCAAGGATTGACCAAAGTTGACTTTTTGGTCAAAAGATGACCTATTGGGTCAATGGGTTGGGCATTAGGTCAAAGATTAACCATCTTGACCAAAGTTAACTTCTTGGTCAGAGATTGGTTTACTCGGTAAAAAATTAATCATTTTGCCAAAAATTGACTATTTTAATCAAAATTGACTTTTTGGTCAAAGTTGACATATTGGGTCAATGGGTTGGTCATTGGGTTAAGGATTGACATTTTTGACTAAAGTTGTTTTTTGGTCAAAATTTGACCTATTTAGGTCAATGAGGCGGTCAGTAGATGAAAAATTGACATTTTTGAGCAAAATTTGCTTTTTGGTCAGAAGTTGACCTATTGGGTCAATAGGTTGGTCATTGGGACAAGGATTAACGATTTTGGCCAAAGTTGACTTTTTAGTCAAAAGTTAACAAATTTGGTCAATGGGTTGGTCATTGGATGAAGGATTGACCATTTTCACCAAAGTTGACATTAAGGTTATTGTGTCAGAAATTGACCATTTTGACCCAATTTGACTTTTTGGTCAAAAGTTGACCTTTTGTGTAAATGAGGTGGTCATTAAGTCAAAAATTGTTAATTTTGACAAAAATTAACTTTTTTACTCAAAAATTGACTTACTGAGTCAATAATTGTTAATTATGTAAAAAATTTACTATTTTGACCAAAATTGACTTTTTGGACAAATGTCGATCTATTAGGTCTGTGGGTTGGTTATTGAGTCAAGGATTTACCATTTTGACCAAAGAAATCTTTTTGTTCAAAGGTTGACAGGTTGGGTCAATGGGTTTGTCATTGGGTCGTGGATTGATAATTATGACCAAAGTTGTATTTTTTGTCTAAGATTTACTTATTGGGTTAATAATCGGTCATTAGGTCAAAAATTATCTATTTTGACCTAAAAAGTTGACTTTTCGGTCAAAATTTGACCAATTTATTCAATGGGTTGATCATTGGGTCAAAAATTGTCCATTTTGACCAAAGTTTACTTTTTGGTCAAAAGTTGACCTATTAGGTCAATGGGTGGTCATTAGGTCAAAAATTGACTATTTTGACCAAAATTGACTTTTTGTTCAAAATTTAACTTATTGGGCATGGGTTTGTCATTGGGTTAATCATTGTCCATTTTTTCCAAAGTTGACATTTTGGTCAGAGATTGACTTTTTGGGTCAATAATTGGTCATTAATTCAAAAAATTGACTATTTTTGTCATTAGGTCAAAAATTAATTATTTTGACCAAAATTAAATTTTTGGTCTGAAGTTGAGCCATTGTGTTAACGAGGAGGTCATTATGTCAGAAGTTGACCATTTTGACTAAAATTAACTTTTTTTGGTCAAAAGTTGACCTATTTTGGTCAAAAGTTGACTTATTGGTCAAAAGTTGACTTATCATTTGACCAAAGTTGACTTTTTGGTCAAAAGTTGACTTATTGTGTCAATTGGTGGTCATTCAGTCAAAAATTGACTATTTTGACCAAAATTGACTATTTGGTCAAAAGTTGACCTATTGGGTCAATGGGTTTGTCATTGGGTTAAGAATTGAATATTTTGACCAAAGTTGACTTTTTGGTCAGAGATTAACTTATTGAGTGAATAATTGGTCATTAGATCAAAAATTATATATTTTAACCAAAATTTACATTTTGGTCAAAAACCAACCTATTGGGTCAATGGGTTGGTCTTTGGGTCAATGGGGAGGTGATTGGGTCAGAAATTGGCTATTTTGACCAAAGATTACTTTTTGGGCAAAAGTTGACATATTTTGACCAAAATTGAATTTTTGGTCAAAAGTTACTCGTTTGGGTCAACGGGGTTGTCATTGGGTTAGATAATGACTATTTTGACCAAAGTTGACTTTTGGTCAAAAGTTGACCTATTTGGTCAATGAGTTGGTAATTGGATCAAGAATTGACATTTCGATCAAAGATGACTTTTTGGTCAAAAGTAGACCTATTGGGTCAATGGGTTAGTAATTGGGTTAAAAATTAACCATTTTAACATAAGTGGACTTTTTGGTCAAAAGTTGACCTATTTGGTCAATGAGTTGATAATTGGGTCAAGAATTAACCATTTTGACCGAAGATGACTTTTTGGTCAAAAAGTTGATCTATTGAGTCAGAGGGTTGGTCATTGTGTCAAAAATTGACCATTTTGACCAAAGTTGACTTTTTTGTTCAAAAGTTGACCTATTGGGTCAAAGGGTGGTCATTAGGTTAAAAAATGACTATTTTGACCAAAATTAACTTTTTGGTCAAAAGTTGACCTGTTTGGTTAACGAGTTTGTCATTGGGTCAAGGATTGACCATTTTGACCAAAGTTGACTTTTTTTGTCAGAGATCGACTATTGGGTCAATAATTGGTCATTAGTTCAAAAATAGACTATTTTGACCAAAATTGACTTTTTGGTCAAAAGTTGACCTATTGACTTTTAGAAGAAATATTTCTCGCTCCTTTTTCTGTGGATTTCAGTAGAGGCAATAAAAGAGTGATGGAGTGTTGATGGAGAGTATATCGCCGCGAAGCTGAGGTCCCAAGTATGCAGTAATAACTTCCTCCATGTAGGACGCTGGAGAGCATGTAATGGTTCAAGCGCGCTCCAAGTACATGTAGGTATGGAACCGAACCTGAACTTAAAACATACATATAATGTTTGTATATATATGTAAGTCATATATATATATATATATATATATATATATATATATATATATATATATATATATATATATATATATATATATATATATATATATATATATATATATATATATACTCTCGTGTGAAGAAGAAGAAGAAGAAGAAGAAGAAGTGGCTTAAACATATTTCCCCGCTCCACTCTTCGAAGGTAAACAAACGAAAAGGAGACAAAATGGATTCTCTTACACCCAGAGTACTAATCAAACTACTTAAGCACATGAATTCTGACGTGAAGATATGTGGAGAACATAGATCAATTATGCTGCAGGTCATCAGCATTGTGTCGGCCATCACTGGCTCGGAGTTATGGCCCGACCATGGATTCTTCATCAAAGTTTCAGATTCTTCACATTCCACTTATGTTTCTTTGTCCAAGGATGACAATAAGCTTATCTTAACAAATAAATTGCCACTCGGCCAATTTGTTTATGTCAACAAAGTGGAGTCTGGAACTCCGGTTCCTATTTTAGTTGGAGTTAGACCTCTGCCGGGGAGGAATCCGTGCATAGGAAACCCTAAGGATCTGATGCAAATGATGGTGCCTTCTGATATTTCAAAGAGTTTATTGTCAGCTACAAAAGTGAATCTTAAGTTGATTGAATTGGTTGAGCGGAATGATGAAGGCCGAAGAAGAGAGTGGTTATTAAGGAGGAGAAAGCAGCGGTGGCTTCTAGATACTTGCAAGGTGTTTTAGGAAGCAACAGGAAGAGTTCAGACGCTAAAGGTCATGCTTCTGGTTGGAAAGTAAATGAATATGAGAACGACATTGGTTCACACAAGATGGTTGGTTCCTCGAGAGGGAAATTGGAACCGAAAAACCAGGTAAAGAAGGTATGAATAAGCTATTCAAATTAAAGCTTTTTAAATGTTATGGAATTTTTGTGGTGTTTACTTTGCATTTCTTGAATTAATTTTTGTGAAAAAGGGATCAAATTCAAGCATATGACCTTGTTTTCTTCGTTGCACAGTTTATTAATTTGTGCTGTTTAATTTGAAGAATAAAACTCCTTGTTTTTATTTTTTTTACCAAAATTATATAATTCCAAAACCATCATTTTAGGATTACAAGTATATGATGGAGATGGTCGGGTGAATAATAAAGCATGCTGTCCCTACTTTATGCACTATTGTTTTGCCTATGATAATTGTCATATTTCTAGTTGTTTGATGATCATGGTACAAATATATATATATATATATATATATATATATATATATATATATATATATATATATATATATATATATATATCTCTGTGTGTGTGTGTAAGCATGTGCAATTAGGAGGAAATCAAACAACAAACGGCCAACGACAAAAGAGTTTGCAAAGTCTTTAGATAGTAAAATAAAACACGTCACACATGAACTGGAAGGAATAGAAACCATGGCATATAAAAATTGCTTCATATAAGGATTGCTGCATGTATTTATATATATATAAAGCTATATATATAAATATATTGAATATAAAGTTATATAGACAAATATATATAAGTTTATATACCATAACTATATATATAGAATTCATATATATATAAACAACAATTTATATATATATTTTTTGACATATGTATATCTATATATAGTTATGAAAAAATTTATACATTCATATCTATAAATATTTATGTATGTATATATAACAAAGGGGTAGTACCAGTTACTGCTCAAATAAAGAATAAGAAGATCAAGAGAATCAAAGAATTGGTATATCCACGTTATCTTCATTAAGAAAATCGATAGGTCCGGGGGCAGGTTAGTACCCACCAAAAACTGAGCGCTTAATGAACTGAGATTGGCCAACCAATTAGCTGGTCTATTTCCTTCCCTGTAGATAAAATTTCAACTGACCAAGATATGAGAAATGATGTATTTAATGTGATTTATATAATATATAATATCCCACGGTATCGATATATTATTAGTTAAAGCAAGAAATAAACTGGATGAATCCACCTAAAAAATAACGCAATGCCAATTGAAACGCACCGCAATAGAGACCGCCAACATTAAGGCATGAGCATCGAATTGCAATGGAGTGTCCACAATACAAGGGGGGGAGAAGAGCATGCATTTTTTTTCTGAATTATGAGAAACTCCACCAACCCCCGCACGGGACGATCTCCAACTCCCATCGACATTAAACTTAACCCAACCAGTATTGGGCGGCCGCCATCTTACCAAAAAAGGGAGTTGCAGAGAGGTAACTTTCTCATGAAGACTGTGGTCAAAATGTGCAATGCCCGAGAAGAAACTAGCCTTCATATTACTTAGCTTATAAACCTTATTA
>CM040430.1:43526090-43546090 GCA_022702705.1 Papilionanthe hookeriana x Papilionanthe teres | reverse complement strand
GAATCAGCTATTTTTCATAAGCCCAAACCAAACAGTCAGACAGCTTATCCAGATCAGCTGATCATTAGTAGATTATCAGAATAATCGCTTATCGCATGTTTGGATAATCTGCATTGCCCCAAACAGTAGCTTAAGTATAGTATATTATTTTTAAATATAATTTAATTATAAAAATATTTAATAGTTAACAAAATTATAAATAACTATATATATATATATATATATGTAAATTTATTTAATATTATTTTTTAATTTTAAATATTTTAAGTATAGTATATTATTTATAAATATAATTTAATTATAAAAATATTCAATAGTTAAATAAAGTACAAATAAATTTATATAAATGTGTGTGTGTGTATATATTTAAATATATATGTATATATATATGTATACATATATATATATGTATATATATATGTATACATATATATATATATATGTATGTATACATATATATATATATATATATATATATATATATATGTATATATATATGTATATATATATATATATATATATATATATATTTATATAAAATTATTTTTTTATTTTAAATGTTTTAAGTATTGTTTATTATTTATAAATATAATTTAATTATAAAAATATTTAATAATTTATTAAATTATAAATAAAAATATATAAAGGTATATATAAATATATAATATATATATATAATATTATTTTTTATTTTAAATTTTTTAAGTATAGTATATTATTTAAGAAAATAATTTAATTATAAATATATTTAATAGTTAAATAAATTATAAATATATATATATATATATATATATATATATATATGTATATATAAAGATATATACTTATATAATTTTATTTACTATTAGTTTTTATTTTTAATATTTTAAGAATAGTATATTATTTATAAATATAATTTAATTATAAAAATATTAAATAATTAAATAAATTATAAATAAAAATATATATATTAGTATATATAAATATTTATATATATATATATATATATATATATATATATATATATATATATAGATATATATATATATATATATATATATATATATATATATATTTAATATTATTTTTTTATTTTAAATATTTTGAGTATAGTATATTCCTTATAAATATAATTTAATTAAAAAAATATTTAATAGTTAAATAAATTATAAATAAAAATATATAAATAGGTATATGTGAATATATACTTATATATATATATTTATAAAAATTTATTTTATATTATTTTTTATTTTAAATATTTTTAGTATAATGTATTATTTATAAATATAATTTAATTATAAAAATATTTTATAGCTAAAAAATTGTAAATAAATATTTTTTTATTTTAAATATTTTAATTATAGTATATATATATATATATATTTATATAAAATTTTTTTTATTTTAAATATTTTAAGTATAGTATATTATTTATAAATATAATTTAATTTAAAAAGTAATTACTAATTATATAAATTATAAATAAAAAATTTTAAATTTTTATTTTAAATTTTTAATATTTTTTATTTTAAATATTTTTAAGTATAGTAAGTTATTTATAAATATTTTTTAATTATAAAAATATTTAATAGTTAGAAAAATATTAAATATATATATATATAATCATGCAGCGAAAGAACTTATTATTGCACTCACTGTAGGTTGTTTGGGCATACTACAGACAGGTGCTTCAAACTTCATCCACCCCCAGGAGAGCTCCAGCCCATGTCAGGATTGATTCTACTCAGGAAAAAGCTATTAAGGTGGGAACTACTCAGTTAGATCCTTATCCCCCCCACAGACATGCCCACTCCACCTGAAGTGGGACCTCCTCCCACTCAAGTGTATATTCCTATATATCTTTATCCCAATCACCCACCCCAAACCAATTTAATTTTACCTATCCAAAACCCAACCCCACCTGTCATTTTGTCTACCTCTCCCCCTCTAACCTTTCTTCCCCCTTCCCCCTCCAAACTGAGAGCTGTTTCTGATTCTATGGAGGAGGAATGAGAAATTTACTCCTCTAAGAAGAAGAAGAAAAATAGATCCGAACTCGAGAAACTTGCTGAAACTTCTAATTTCAAGCCTAGAGAGTTTTCACCCCAACCCTCTTCCCTCACTGGAGGGAGAACTAGATCCAACTCCCATAAATCACTTCTAATTTTGTCTACCTATAGATCCACACTCTCTATGAAGACTCAAAAATCTTAATAAGAAACACACCCTTTAGTGTATTGTGCTTTTGGAACCTATGGTTCATATAAACTCTACTAAAATCCTCAAAAATTTCCCTCATTTCACTTTTTATGCTAACATCGGTAATAAAATGCGGATCCTATGCGTAGCCGAGGTCGATTGGTCTATTCTCATTGATCACCACCAATTTACTCACCTCTCATTACACTTTGTTGGACACAAAATCTGGGCTACTTTTATTTATGCAGGATGTAGAAAATAAGATAGAATCAGTCTCTGGGATCACTTACACCTTATCAGCAGTTCTATTGATCTCCATTAGCTAGTGGGGGGAGATTTCAATTGAATTTCCACTTCTGCTAAAAAATTGGGGGGTAGGACCTCCACCCTTAGCACTATGAACTTTTTCAATGACAATATCCAGACTGTAGGTTTGTTTGATCTTGGTTTTAAAGGCCCACCTTTCACCTGGAGGACAAGCAAGATTTGGGAAAGGTTGAACAGATTCTTAGTAAAATGAAGCTTGACACTCCCAGTTTCTACATTCCTCTATCACCCACCTCCCCCTCCTTTGTTCTGACCACCGACCCCTCATCCTTTCTATTTCTGCTCCCCACAAAATTTCTCCTGTCCTCCCTTCAGATACCAAAATTTCTGGTCGACCCATCCAAACTTTGGTACTCTCATCTAATCACTGTGGCAAGGGGAGACTCACTCTGACCCTTAGATTAAGTTGGGGCTACTTCATCTTAAAATCTATAAAGCTCTCAATAAATGGGGGTGGAGAGAGTTTGGAAATGTTTTTTCGCAGTAAATGAAGCTGAAGAGGAGGTGAATAGATTGGAGCAGCTGGCCTTGAGGGGGGAGGCCACTGACCTTCTTTTAGCTGCTCAAACTAAACTTTCCAATTCTATTGACATTCAAGACATGTTCCTAAAATAGAAAGCTTCTATCAAAAGTTTTGCAGAGGGGGACAAAAATACAAAAATTTTTCATGCCTACATCAGATATAGAAGAAGCTGCAACATCATTCACATCATAAAGGATGAGGATGGGGTTTGGCTGAAGAATAATTTGGAGATTGGAAGGAGTGTTATCAGGTATTTTCATAACCTGATATTCCAACCCTCAGTTGGTAGGGTTCAGATCACCCCCACCAACTTACAAGACCATTTCCATTATATCAATTCATTATCCCTCACTGAACCTCCCACTGAAGCTAAAATCTGGCAAGCCCTCTGCAGCATTGACAGCTCTAAATCGGCTGGACCTGATGGTTTCACTGCTGATTTCTACAAAAAATCCTGGACTGTTATTAAAACTAAGGTTATTGCTACAATTATCAGTTTTTTCCATGAAAAGGATATGTCTTATTTCTTTCGCTCTTATAATATTGTCCTTATTCCAAAGAACACTGAACTGAGTAGTTGGGATCAATTCAGACCCATCAGCCTTACCTCAGTTATAAGAAAGAGAATTAGCAAAATCCTTATCATAAGGATTCAGCCTCATTTAAATAAAATTATCAATCTGAATCAATCAGCATTCATTAAAGGAAGGCCATTTCTGATAATGTTCTGTTAGCCCAAGAATTGCTCCTGGATCTAAACAAGCAGTTTAGAGGGGGTAATCTAATCTACAAATTGGGCATCAGGAAGGCTTATGATACTATCAGCTGGGATTTCATTTTAGAGGTGCTGTCAGCTAGGGGTTTCAATGAAAGTTTTTGTAATTTGATTCAAAGATTGATCAGCAATAATTTCCACTCCCTTCCGATAAACGATTCCAGTCGGGGGCCTTTTTCTGCTGCCAGGGGCCTTAAGCAGGGGGACCCCCTTTCCTCCACTCTCTTTATTCTTGCCATGGACACTTCTACTTAATGCTTAATTATTTGCAAAATAATCATCGACGAGGTTAGATATCATCACGAGATCCAACATTCCTATTTCTCATCTAATATATGCAGATGATGTCATGATTTTCACCAATGCTTCTAAAAGGGTTGTGACCTACATTTATAAGTGCCTCCAGATTTTTCAGGAACAGTTTGGCCTTAGTTTTAATAAAGCTAAGTATCAAATATTATTCTCTAAGAAGGTGTCTCAGGACACTAAACAGTGGGCTCTCAATCACACTGTCTTTTCTAGCACAACCTTACCTATCAAATATTTGGGGGTTCAGCTCAACTTTGGCAGAACAAAGCAGACCCATTTTGATGATACACATAATAAGATCTGCACTTATCTCTCTAACTGGACCCACATTTATTTATCATCTGGGGGATAACTTAACTTACTTAAAAGCATCCTTACTACCCTCCCTAACTATCTTATGCAGATGACCACCATGAAAAAGAGCACCCAAGTGCAATTAAAAAGGGCTTTTAACCACTTTCTCTGGACTGGTAAAAGGAAGCAGATACATTGGGCATCCTGGCAGAAAATGGCTAAGCCTGAATAGGCTGGTGGTCTGGGTTTTAAAGGCTTAAACTAAATGATTCAAGTGAACCATTGCAACCTATGGATCAATTTTAGAGCCTAGGACTCCCCTTGGGCTAATTTTCTAATGGGAAAATACTGTAAGCATACCCACCCTTCTTTGGTTACCCTTAAATTAAGGGACTCCAAAATTTAGAAAGCTATGGTAAAAAATAGACAGGTGGTTGAACAGCTCTATATTTGGCATTTGGGTAAAGGCATCATTAATTTCTGGTTGGATCACTAGTGCCCCCAAGATTGGTTACAGCACCCCTATCAGCAACCTTAACCTTGTGGTAGCTGATTGTTGGGAGGAGGGTGACAACTGGTCCACTTCCTTTCTTCATTCCATCCTGATGGCCCCTTCTGTACAGAAGATCACCACTATTCCATTTGATAGATCCAGACCTGACACTCCTGAATGGCCATCTATTAAAAACCAAAGTTCTTCCAAAGCTATCTACACTAAACTGTTTAATTGGGATGCAGTACCCTGGGGAGAGATTTTCTGGGGGAACTATCTTTCTCCTTCTATGGCTTTCTTCTGCTAGAGGAATTTCAACCACTTCCTACCCACTGATGATATCTTAAAACTAAAAGGGCTCAGAGGACCTTCTTGTTACAGTTTATGCCATAAGGAGGAAGAATCCATTACTCATCTATTCTTTGCTTGCAGTTTCTCCCAAAAGGTCTTGTCTGATCTTCTTCAGTAGACTCAACTCAACACATTAAATTTCAATGGGACAATCTAATCACTTGCTGGGCTGATTGGAACAATGCTGGTACTGCTGCTGTCCCCCTCCTCGCTGCTTGGTTCATTTGGATGGCCAGAAATAAGGCAATTTTTTAGAATGTTCTTATTAAGGAGAAGACTGTGGCTGGTCACTGCATGTCCTACTTGCAGAAGCTTTTTAAATTCAAGAACTTCCCAAACAATTACATCATTACCTCCTCTCAAACCAGCATGACCCCCAATATCACCAAGGTATTTTGGTTTCCCCCAAAGCAAAATTGGGTCAAAGTGAACACAGATGGTATTTATAAAACTGGAAATGCTGGCATGGGTGGCATTTTCAAAAACCAGTAGGGGGTGTGTCTGCTATTTTTTAGGGCCCCCATAGTGGCAACAGATGCTTTAGATTCTGAATTACAAGCAGTTTTTTGGGCTATGAAGTTGGCAGTGAAGCTACATTGGACCTCCCCAATTATGGAGGAGATTCTTAAGAGATATTTCAGATGATTGAAAACAACACTACTCTTAACTGGCATCATAATTACTGGAACCATAAGATTCAGTTACTTAAAACCCAACTCAAAGTCTACTTTCAGTTCAAATTCAGAGATGGAAACAAACCTGCTGACTAGCTTGCAAAAGTTGGTGCCCTCTCCTCCAGGTTGTCTTTATCTACCACCACCCCTTCCCAACACAAACTTCTCATTGCTGCTGATCTCTTAGCTGCTCCCTATCTCAGACAGAACTATTGATGGTCGATTTGGTTGGTGGAATGTTTGTAGTTGTATCTTTCTTATGCAGTTTTTTTGTTTTGTTTTTTTGGAGAAGACTTTTGACTTGTTAGGTGTTTGGGGCCACTTCTCCATGGTTATGTACTATTGTTTCCACTGTAACATGTAGGGGTCCTCTTGTAGCCCTTTCTTAATATATATATATATATATATATATATATATATAATCTTATTTTTTTAATTTTAATATTTTAAGTATTGTATATTATTTATAAATATAATTTAATTATAAAAATTTTTAATAATAAAATAAATTATAAATAAATATATATATAGGTATATATAAATATATATATATATATATATATAATTATTTTTTTATTTTAAATATTTTAAATATAGTATATTATTTATAAAAATAATTTAATTATAAAAATATTTATTAGTTAAATAAAATATAAATAAAAATATATCTATAGGTATATATATATAGCTAAAAATTTATATAATATTATTTTTCTATTTTAAATATTTTAAGTATAGTATATTATTTTTAAAAATAATTTAATTACAAAAATATTTAATAGTTAAAAAAATTCTAAATAAAACATATATAGAATTTTAATTAAAATAAATTATTTATATATTTAAAAATTCTAATTCTATTTAAATATTTTATTTAAAAATATTTATAAAAAATTCAATAAAAAAATTCTAATTATATATATATTTATAAATTCTAATTTATTTATTTTATTTAAGTATAATATATATATTTATAAATACATACATATATATATATATATATATTTATTTATTTAATAGTATTTTTTAATTTTAATTCTTTTAAATATAGTATATTATTTATAAATATAATTAATTTATAAAAAATATTTATTAGTTAAATAAAATATAAATAAAAATTTAAATATAGGTATAAATAAATAAATATTTATATATATATATATATAGGTATATATATATATTTATATATATATATATATATATATTTAAATAATATTATTTTTTATTTTAAATATTTAAAGTATAGTACATTATTTATAAATATAATTTAATTATAAAAATACTTAATAGTTAAAAAAATTATAAATTAAAATACATATATATATATATATATTTATATAAAATTATTTTTTTATTTTAAAAATTTTAAGTATAGTATATTCTTTATAAATATAATTTAATTATAAAAATATTTCATAAATAAATAAATTATAAATAAATATATATATATATATGTTTATATAATTGATATATATATATATATATATATATAATATTATTTTTTTATGTTAAATGTTAAAAGTATAGTATATTAATCGAAATATAATTTAACTATAAAAATATTTATTTATTAAATAAATTATAAATAAAAAATATATATATATATATGTACGTATATATATATATATATATGTATGTATATATATATATATATATGTAAGTATATATTTATATATGTAGGTATATATATATATATGTATGTGTATATATATATATATATATATATATATGTATATCGATCTTTGACCCGATGGGTTAGTCATTGGGTCAAAGATTGATCATTTTTACCATAGTTGACTTTTTGGTCAGATATTGACTTATTGGGTCTAAAATTGGTCATTAGGTCAAAAATTGATTATTTTGACCAAAATTGAATTTTTTGTCAAAAGTTTACCCATTGGGTCAACGGGGTGGTCATTGGGTCAGAAATTGACCATTTTGACCAAAGTTGACTTTTTGGTCAAAAGTTGACCTATTTGGTCAATGAGTTGGTAATTGGGTCACATTTGACCATTTTGACCGAAGAAAACATTTTGGTCAAAATTTGATATATTCGGTCAACGGGTATGTCATTGGGTCAAAAATTGACCATTTTGACCAAAGTTGACTTTTTGGTCAAAAGTTGACCTATTGGATTAATGGGTGGTCATTAGGTCAAAAATTGACTATTTTGACCAAAATTGACTTTTTTGTCAAAAGTTGTCCTGTTGGGTCAATGTGTTTGTCATTGGGTGAAGGATTAATTATTTTGACAAAAATTAACTTTTTGGTCAGAGATTGACTTATTTGGTCATTAATTGGTCATTAGGACAAAAACTTACTATTTTGACCAAGATTGAATTTTTGGTCAAAAGTTAACCCATTGGGTCAACGGGGAGGTCATTAGGTCAGAAACTGACCATTTTGACCAAAGTTGATTTTTTGGTCAAAAGTTTTCATATTTGGCCAATGTGTTGGTAATTGGATCAAGAAGTTGACTATTTTTACCAAAGATGACTTTTTTGGTCAAAAGAAGACCTATTGGGTCAATGGGTAAAAAAATTATCCATTTTGGCCAAAGTTGACTTTTTGGTCAAAAGTTGACCTATTGGGTCAATGGGTGGTCATTTGGTTAAAAATTGACTATTTTGACCAAAATTGGCTTTTTGGTCAAAAGTTGACCTGTTGGGTCTATGGGTTTGTCATTGGATCAAGGATTGACCATTTTGACTAAAGTTGACTATTTGGTGAGAGATTGACTTATTGGGTCAATAATTGGTCATTAATTCAAAAATTTTTTATTTTGACCGAAATTGACTTTTTGTTCAAATGTTGACCTATTAGGCCAATGGGTTGGTCATTGGGTCAAGAATTGATCATTTTGACCAAAGTTGACTTTTTGGTCAAAAGATGTCGTATTGGGTCAATGGGTTGGGCAATAGGTCAAAGATTAACCATCTTGACCAAAGTTGACTATTTGGATAGAGATTGGTTTACTCGGGTCGAAAATTGGTCATTAGGTAAAAAATTGACTATTTTAATCAAAATTGACTTTTTGGTCAAAGTTGACATATTGTGTCAATGGGTTGGTCATTGGGTTAAGGATTGACAATTTTGACCAAAGTTGTCTTTTGTTCAAAATTTGACCTATTTAGGTCAATAAGGCGGTGAGTAGATCAAAAATTGACAATTTTGAGCAAAATTGACTTTTTGGTCAAAAGTTGACCTATTGGGTCAATTGGTTGGTCATTGGGTCAAGAATTAATTATTTTGGTCAAAGTTGACTTTTAGTTAAAAGTTAACAAATTGGTTCAATGGGTTGGTCATTGGATGAAGGATTGACCATTTTTACCAATATTGACTTTTAGGTCATTGTGTCAGAAATTAATCATTTTGATCCAATTTGACTTTTTGGTCAAAAGTTGACCTTTTGGGTCAATGAGGTGGTCATTAGGTCAAAAATTGCCAATTTTGACCAAAATTGACTTTTTTATTCAAAAGTTGACATATCGGGTCAATAATTGGCAATTATGTAAAAAATTTACTATTTTGACCAAAATTCACTTTTTGGATAAAAGTCGATCTATTGGGTCGGTGGGTTGGTTATTGGGTCAAGGATTTAGCATTTTGACCAAAGTTATCTTTTTGTTCAAAGGTTCACATGTTGGGTCAATGGGTTTGTCATTGGGTCAAGGATTGATAATTATGACTAAAGTTGACTTTTTCGTCACAGATTTACTTATTGGGTCAACAATTGATCATTAGGTAAAAAATTGTCTATTTTGACCTAAAAAGTTGACATTTCGGTCAAAATTTGACCAATTTAGTCAATGGGTTGATCATTAGGTCAAAAATTGACCATTTTGACCAAAGTTAACTTTTTGGTCAAAAGTTGATATATTTGGTCAATGGGTGGTAATTAGGTCAAAAATTGACTATTTTGACCAAAATTGACTTTTTGGTCAAAATTTAACTTATTGGGCCATGGGTTTGTCATTGGGTCAATCATTGATCATTTTGTCCAAAGTTGACTTTTTGGGCAGAGATTGACTTATTGTGTCAATAATTGGTCATCAATTCAAAAAATTGACAATTTTGGTCATTAGGTCAAAATTAATTATTTTGACCAAAATTAAATTTTTGGTCAAAAGTTGAGCCATTGGGTCAACGGGGAGGTCATTATGTCATAAGTTGACCATTTTGACTAAAATTAACTTTTTTGGTCAAAAGTTGACCTATTTTGGTCAAAAGTTGACTTATTGGTCAAAAGTTGACTTATTGGGTCAATTGGTGGTCATTCAGTCAAAAATTGACTATTTTGACCGAAATTGACTATTTGGTCAAAAGTTGACCTATCGGGTCAATGGGTTTGTCATTGGGTTAAGGATTCAATATTTTGACCAAAGATGACTTTTTGGTCAGAGATTAACATATTGAGTGAATATTGGTCATTAGATCAAAAATCAATTATTTTGACCAAAATTTACTTTTTGGTAAAAAACCGACCTATTGGGTCAATGGGTTGGTCCTTAGGTCAATGGGGTGGTCATAGGGTCAGAAATTGACAATTTTGACCAAAGATTACTTTTTGGTCAAAAGTTGACCGATTTTGACCAAAATTGAATTTTTGGTCAAAAGTTAACCTATTGGGTCAACGGGGTGGTCATTAGGTCAGATATTGACTATTTTGACTAAAGTTGACTTTTGGTCAAAAGTTGACCTATTTGGTCAATGAGTTGGTAATTGGGTCAAGAATTGACCATTTTGATCAAAGATGACTTTTTTGTCAAAAGTAAACCTATTGGGTCAATGGGTTGATCATTAGGTTAAGGATTGACAATTTTGACCAAAGTTGTCTTTTGGTCAAAATTTGACCTATTTAGGTAAATGAGGCAGTCAGTAGATCAAAAATTGATAATTTTGAGCAAAATTGACTTTTTAGTCAAAAGTTGACCTATTGGGTCAATCAGTTAGTCATTGGGTCAAGGATTAACTATTTTGGCCAAAGTTGACTTTTTAGACAAAAGTTAACAAATTGGGTCAATGGGTTGGTCATTGGATGAAGGATTGACCATTTTCACAAAAGTTGAAATTTAGGTCATTGTGTCAGAAATTGACCATTTTGATCCAATTTGATTTTTTGGTCAAAAATTGACCTTTTGTGTCAATGAGGTGGTCATTAAGTAAAAAATTGCTAATTTTGACCAAAATTGGTTTTTTTGTTCAAAAGTTGACCTATTGGGTCAATAATTGGCAATTATGTAAAAAATTTACTATTTTGAACAAAATTGACTTTTTAGATAAAAGTCGATCTATTGGGTCCGTGGGTTGGTTATTGGGTCAAAAATTTACCATTTTGACCAAAGTTATCTTTTTGTTTAAAGGTTAACATGTAGGTTCAATGAGTTTGTCATTGAGTCATGGATTGATAATTATGACCAAAGTTGTATTTTTGGTCAAAGATTTACATATTGGATCAATAATTGGTCATTAGGTCAAAAATTGTCAATTTTGACTTAAAAAGTTGACTTTTCGGTCAAAATTTGACCAATTTAGTCAATGGGTTGATCATTGGGTAAAAAATTGACCATTTTGACTAAAGTTGACTTTTTGGTCACAAGTTAACCCATTTGGTCAATGGGTGGTCATTAGGTCAAAAATTAACTATTTTGACCAAAATTGACTTTTTGGTCAAAATTTAACTTATTGGGCATGGGTTTGTCATTGGGTCAATAATTGACCATTTCGTCCAAAGTTGACTGTTTGGTCAGAGATTGACTTACTGGGTCAATATTAAAAAAAATTGACTATTTTGGTCAATAAGTCAAAAATTAATTATTTTGACTAAAATTAAATTTTTGGTCAAAAGTTGAGTCATTGGGTCAACGGGGAGGTCGTTATGTCAGAAGTTGACCATTTTGACTAAAATTAACTTTTTTGGTCAAAAGTTGACCTATTTTGCTCAAAAGTTGACTTATTGGTTAAAAGTTGACTTATTGGTCAAAAGTTGACTTATCATTTGACCAAAGTTGACTTTTTGGTCAAAAGTTGACTTATTGGGTTAATTGGTGGTCATTCAGTTAAAAATTGACTATTTTGACGAAAATTGACTATTTGGTCAAAAGTTGACCTATTGGGTCAATGGGTTTGTCATTGGGTTAAAGATTGAATATTTTGACCAAAGTTGACATTTGGTCAAAGATTAACTTATTGAGTGAATAATTGGTCATTAGATCAAAAATTAACTATTTTAACCAAAATTTACTTTTTGATAAAAAACCGACCTATTGGGTCAATGGGTTGGTCTTTGGGTCAATGGGGTGATCATTGGGTCAGAAATTGGCCATTTTGAACAAAGATTACTTTTTTGGTCAAAAGTTGACCTATATTGACCAAAATTGAATTTTTGGTCAGAAATTAATCGTTTAGGTCAATCGGGTGGTCATTGGATCAGATATTGACTATTTTGACCAAAGTTGACTTTTGGTCAAAAGTTAACCTATTTGGTCAATGAGTTGGTAATTGGGTCAAGAATTGACCATTTTGATCAAAGATAATTTTTTGGTCAAAAGTAGACCTATTGGGTCAATTGGTTGGTCATTGGGTTAAAAATAGACCATTTTAACCAAAATGGACTTTTTGGTCAATGAGTTTGTAATTAGGTCAAGAATTAACCATTTTGACCGAAGATGACTTTTTGGTTAAAAAGTTAATCTATTGAGTAAGTGGGTTGGTCATTGTGTCAAAAATTGATCATTTTGACCAAAGTTGACTTTTTATTCAAAAGTTGACCTATTGGGTCAAAGGGTGGTCATTAAGTCAAAAAATGACTATTTTGACCAAAATTGACTTTTTGGTCAGAAGTAGACTATTTGGTTAATGAGTTTGTCATTGGGTCGAGGATTGACCATTTTGACCAAAGTTGACTTTTTTGTCGGAGATCGACTATTGGGTCGATAATTGGTCATTAATTCGAAAATGTATTATTTTGACCAAAATTAACTTTTGGTCAAAAGTTGACTTATTATGCCGATGGTTTGGGCATTAGGTCGAGGATTGATGAATAAATATATATATATATATATATATATATATATATATATATATATATATATATATATATATATATATATATATATATATATGTATATAATATTGTTTTTTTTTATTTTAAATGTTTTAAGTATAGTATATTATTTAAAAATATAATTTAATTATAAAAATAATTAATAATTAAATAAATTATAAATAAATAAATATATATAACTATATATATATATATATATATATTTATTTAATATTATTTTTTAATTAAATATTTTAAATATATTATATTATTTATAAATATAATTTAACTATAAAAATTTTTAATAGTTAAATAAATTATAAATAAATAAATATATGTGTATATATAATTAAATATATATATATATATATATATATAATTATTTATAATTTTTTAACTATTAAATATTTTTTATAATTAAATTATATTTATAAATAATATATTATTCTTAAAATATTAAAAAAATAATAATATTATATAAATTTATATATATATATATATATATATATTATTTATTTAATTATTTATAACTAATTTACTTTACTTAAAATATTTAAAATAAAAAAATATTATTAAATAAATTTATATATATATTTATAATTTTTTTAACTATTCAATTTTTTATATTTAAATTATACTTAAAAATAATATACTATACCTAAAATATTTAAAATAAAAAACAAAATTTAATAAAAAGCAATAAAAATAATATACTACACTTAAAATATATTTATTTATTTATTAAAAATTTTTTAGCTATAAAATATTTTTATAATTAAATTATATTTATAAATAATACATTATACTTAAAATATTTAAAATAAAAAAATAATATAAAGTAAATTTTTGTATAAATATATATATAAGTATATATTCACATATACATATTTATGAATTTTTATTTATAATTTATTTAACTATTAAATATTTTTATAATTAAATTATATTTATAAATAATATACAATACTTCAAATATTTAAAATTAAAAAAAATATATTGTATAAATCTATATATATATATTTATTTATAATTTATTTATTAAATATTTTTATACTTAAATTATATTTATAGATAATATACTATTCTTAAAATATTTAAAATAAAAAAATAAAATTAAATAAAGTTATATAAGTATATATCTTTATATATACCTATATATATATATATTTATTATTTTTTTAACTATTAAATATTTTTATAATTAAATTATATTTATAAATAATATACTATACTTAAAACATTTAAAATAAAAAAAAATATAATATAAATTTATATATACGTATATGTATATATATATATATATATATATATATATTTATATATAGCTATATATTTTTTTTTATTTATAATCTATTTAATTATTACATTTTTTTATAATTAATTTATATTTATAAATTATATACTATACTTAAAACATTTAAAAAATAATAATATTATATATATATATATATATATATATATATACATATTTATATATATATATATATTTTTATTTATAATTTACTAACTATTAAATATAAATAATCAATTCATGACCTAATGCCCAAACAATTAGCACGAGTAGGTCAACTTTTGACCAAAAAGTCAATTTTGGTCAAAATAGTCTATTTTTGAATTAATGACCAATTATTGACCTGATAATCGATCCATGAGAAAAAAGTCGACTTTGGTCAAAATGTTCGATCCTCGACCCAATGACAAACTTATTAACCAAATAGGTCGACTTTTGACCAAAAGTCAATTTTGGTCAAAATAATCATTTTTCGACCTAATGACCACCTTTGACTCAATCGATTGACTTTTGAACCAAAATTCCACTTTGGTCAAAATGGTCAATTTTTGACACAATGACCAACCCACTGACCCAATAGATCAACTTTTTAACTAAAAGGTCATCATCGGTCAAAATGGTCAATTCTTGACCCAATTAAGAACTCATTGACCAAATAGGTCAACTTTTGACCAAAAAGTCAACTTTGGTCAAAATGGTCAATTTTTAACCTAATGACCAAGCTATTGACCCATTAGGTCTACTTTTGACCAAACAATCATCTTTGGTCAAAATGGTCAATTCTTGACCCAATTACCAACTCATTGACCAAATAGATCGACTTTTGACCAAAAGTCAACTTTGGTCGAAATAGTCAATATCTGACTCAATGACCACTCCGTTGACTTAATAGGTTAACTTTTGACCAAAATTCGATTTTGTCGAAATAGATCAACTTTTGACCAAAAAGTAATCTTTTGTCAAAATGGCCAATTTCTGACCCAATGATCACCTCATTGACCCAATGACCAACCCATTCACCCAATAGGTCGGTTTTTGACCGAAAAGTAAATTTTGGTCAAAATAGTTAATTTTTGATCTAATGACCAATTATTCACTAAATAAGTTAATCTCTGACTAAAAGGTCAACTTTGGTCAAAATATTCAATCCTTAACCCAATGATGAACCCATTGATCTAATAAGTCAACTTTTGACCAAATAGTCAATTTTGGTCAAATAGTCAATTTTTGACTGAATGACAACCAATTGACCCAATAAGTAAATTTTTGACCAAAATGTCAACTTTGGTCAAATGATAAGTCAACTTTTAACCAATAAGTCCACTTTTGACCAAAATATATCAACTTTTGACCAAAAAAGTTAATTTTAGTCAAAATGGTCAACTTCGACATAATGACCTCCCAGTTAACCCGATAGCTCGACTTTTGACCAAAAATTTAATTTTGGTCAAAATAATTAATTTTTTACCTAATGACCAAAATAATCGATTTTTTGAATTAATGACCAATTATTGACCCGATAAGTCGATCTCGACCAAAAAGTCGACTTTGGACAAAATGGTCAATGATCGACCTAATGACGAACCCATTGCCTAATAAGTCAAATTTTGACCAAAAAGTCAATTTTGGTCAAAATAGTCAATTTTGACCTAATGACCACCCATTGACCAAATAAGTCAACTTTTGACCAAAAAGTCAACTTTGGTCAAAATGGTTAATTTTTGACCCAATGATCAACCCATTGACTAAATTGATCAAATTTTGACCGAAAAGTCAACTTTTTAGGTCAAAATAGATAGTTTTTGACCTAATGACCAACTATTGACCCAATGAGTAATTCTCTGCCAAAAAAGTCAACTTTGGTCATAATTATCAATCCTTGACCCAATGACAAACCCATTGACTCAACATGTCAACCTTTGAACAAAAAGATAACTTTGGTCAAAATGGTAAATCCTAGACCCAATAACCAACCCCCCGACCGAATTGATTAACTTTTGCCCAAAAAGTTAATTTTGGTCAAAATAGTAAATTTTTTTACATAATTGCCAATTATTGACCCAATATGTCAACTTTTGAACAAAAAAACCAATTTTGGTCAAAAGTGGCAATTTTTGACCTAATGACCACCTCATTAACCCAAAAGGTCAACTTTTGATGAAAAAGTCAAATTGGGTCAAAATGGTCAATTTCTGACACAATAACCTAAATGTCAACTTTGATGAAAATGGTCAATCCTTCATCCAATGACCAACCCATTGACCAAATTTGTTAACTTTTAACTAAAAAGTCAACTTTGACCAAAATAGTTAATCCTCGATCTAATGACCAACCTATTGACCCAATAAATCAACTTTTGACCAAAAAGTCTATTTTACTCAAAATTATCAATTTTTTGATCTACTGACCGCCTCTTTGACCTAAATTGGTCAAATTTTAACCAAAAGACAACTTTGGTCAAAATTGTTAATCCTTAACCCAATGACCAACCCATTGACCCAATATGTCAACTTTGGCCAAAAATTTAATTTTGATTAAAATAATCAATTTTTGACCTAATGACCAATTTTTTACCCAGCAAACCAATCTCGATCCAAAAATTCAACTTTGGTCAGGATGGTTAATCTTTGACCTAATGCCCAACCCATTGACCCAATAGGACATCTTTTGACCTAAAAGTCAACTTTGGTCAAAATGATCAATCCTTGACCAAATGACCAACCCATTGGCCTAATAGGTCAACTTTTGACCAAAAAATCAATTTTGGTCAAAATAAAAAAATTTTGAATTAATGACCGATTATTGACCCAATAAGTCGATCTTCGACCAAATAGTCGACTTTAGTCAAAATGGTCGATCCTTGATCCAATGACAAACCCATAGACCCAATAAGATCGACTTTTGACCAAAAAGCCAATTTTGGTCAAAATAGTCAATTTTTGACCAAATGACCACCCATTGACCCATATGTCAACTTTTGACCGAAAAGTCAACTTTGGTCAAAATGGACAATTTTTGACTCAATGATCAACCCATTGACCCAATAGGTCATCTTTTGACCAAAATAATAATCTTTGGTAAAAATGGTCAACTTCTTGAACCAATTACCAACACATTGACCAAATATGTCAACTTTTAACAAAAAAGTCAACTTTGGTCAAAATGGTCAATTTCTGACCCAATGACCTCACCGTTGACCCAATGGGTAAGCTTTTGACCAAAAATTCAATCTTGGTCAAAATAGTCAATTTTTGACCTAGTGACCAATTAATGACCAAATAAGTCAATATCTGACCAAAAAGATAATTTTTGTCAAAATAATCAATCCTTCACCCAATTACAAACACATTGACCCAATAGGACAACTTTTGACCAAAAAGTCAATTTTGGTCAAAATAATAAATTTTTGACCTAATGACCACCCATTAACCTAATAGGTCAACTTTAGACCAAAAAGTCAACTTTGGTTAAAATGGTATGTATATATATATAAATTTATATAATATTTTTTTTTATTTTAAATATTTTTAAGTATAGTATATTATTTATAAATATAATTTAAATATAAAAATATTTAATAGTTAAATAAATTATAAATAAAATATTAATATATGTATATATATATATATATAAATAAATAAATAAATAAATATATACATATATATATATATATAATATTTTTTTATTTAAAATGTTTTAAGTATAGTATATTATTTATAAATATAATTTAATTATAAAAATATTTAATAATTAAATAAATTATAAATAAAAATATTGGGTCAATGGGTTTATCATTGGGTCAAGGATTGACCATTTTGACCAAAGTTCACCTTTTGGTTAGAGATTAACTTATCGGGTCAATAATTGGTCATTAATAAAAAAATTGACTAATTTGACTAAAATTGGCTTTTTGGTCAAAAGTTGACCTATTGGGTCAATGAGTTTGTCTTTGGATCAAGGATTGACCATTTTGACCAAAGTTAACTTTTTGGTCATAGATTGACTTATTGGGTCATTAATTCAAAAATTATTTATTTTGACCAAAATTGACTTTTTGGTCAAATGTTGACCTATTAGGCCAACGGGTTGGTCATTGGGTCAAGGATTGACCATTTTGACCAAAGTTGACTTTTTGGTCAAAAGATGACCTATTGGGTCAATGGGTTGAGCATTAGGTCAAAGATTAACCATCCTGACCAAAGTTGACTTTTTTGATAGAGATTGGTTTACTGGGTCAAAAATTGGTCATTAGGTAAAAAATTGACTATTTTAATCAAAATTGACTTTTTGGTCAAAGTTGACATATTATGTTAATGGGTTGGTCATTGGGTTAAGGATTGACTATTTTGACCAAAGTTGTCTTTTGTTCAAAATTTGACCTATTTAGGTCAATAAGGCGGTGAGTAGATCAAAAATTGACAATTTTGAGCAAAATTGACTTTTTGGTCAAAAGTTGACCTATTGGGTCAATTGGTTGGTCATTGGGTCAAGGATTAACCATTTTGGCCAAAGTTGACTTTTTAGTAAAAAGTTAACAAATTGGGTCAATTGGTTGGTCATTGGATCAAGGATTGAACATTTTCACCAAAGTTGGCATTTATGTCATTGTGTTAGAAATTGACCATTTTGATCAAATTTGACTTTTGGTCAAAAGTTGACCTTTTGGGTCAATGAGGTGGTCATTAGGTCAAAAATTGACTTTTTTGTTCAAAAGTTAACTTAATGGGTCAATAATTGGTAATTATGTTAAAATTTATTATTTTGACCAAAATTGACTTTTTAGTCAAAAGTCGATCTATTGGGTTAGTGGGTTGGTTATTGGGTCAAGGTTTGACAATTATGACTAAAGTTGACTTTTCGGTCAAAGATTTACTTATTGGGTTAATAATATGTCATTAGGTCAAAAATTATGCTAATTTGACCGAAAAGTTAACTTTTTGGTCGAAATTTGACTAATTTGCTATGAGTTAGTCATTAGATCAAAAATTGAGCATTTTGACCAAAGTTGACTTTTTGGTCAAAAGTTAACCTATTTTGGTCAAAATTTGATATATTGGGTCAACGGGTAGGTCATTGGGTCAAAAATTGACCATTTTGACCAAAGTTGACTTTTTGGTTAAAAGTTGACCTATTGGGTTAATTGGTGGTCATTAGGTCAAAGATTAACTATTTTGACCAAAATAGAGTTTTTGGTCAAAAGTTGTCCTGTTGGGTCAAGGTGTTTGTCATTGGGTGAATGATTGATTATTTTAACAAAAATTACTTTTTGGTCAGAGATTGACTTATTTGGTCATTAATTGGTCATTAGGTCAAAAATTGACTATTAAATATTTTTATAGTTAAATTATATTTATAAATAATATACTATACTTAAAAATTTTAAAATAAATAATAATATTATATGAATTATATATATATATATACACATATATATTTAATTATTTAACTATTAATAATTTTTATAATTAAATTATATTTATAAAGAATATCCTATACTTAAAGTATTTAAAATAAAAGAATAATATTAAATAAATTTATATAAATAAATAAATATATATATATATATATATTTATATATATATATATATATTTATATATACCTATATATATTTTTTATTATAATTTACTAAACTATTAAATATTTTTATAATTAAATTATATTTATAAATAATAAACTATACTTAAAACATTTAAAATAAAAAAATAAATATATATATACTATACTTAAAATATTCAT
>CM040430.1:43518590-43521090 GCA_022702705.1 Papilionanthe hookeriana x Papilionanthe teres | reverse complement strand
ATTGATCATTTTGACCAAAGTTGACTTTTTGGTTAAAAGTTGACCTATTGGGTCAATGGTTGGTCATTGGGTTAAGGATTGATTATTTTGACAAAAAATAACTTTTTGGTCAGAGATTGACTTATTTGGTCATAAAATGGTCATTAGGTCAAAAATTGAATATTTGACCAAGATTGAATTTTTGGTCAAAAGTTACCCATTGGGTCGACGGGGAGGTCATTGGGTCAGAAATTGACCATTTTGACCAAAGTTGACCTTTTGGTCAAAAGTTAGCATATTTAGCCAATGTGTTGGTAATTGGATCAAGAAGTTAACCATTTTTACTAAAGATAACTTTTTTGGTTAAAAGATGACATATTGGGTCAATGGGTTAAAAGTTGTCCATTTTGACCAAAGTTGGTTTTTTGGTCAAAAGTTGACATATTGGGTCAATGGGTGGTCATTTGGTCAAAAATTGACTATTTTGACCAAAATTGGCTTTTTGGTCAAAAGTTGACCAATTGGGTCTATGGGTGCATCATTGGATCAAGGATTGACCATTTTGACTAAAGTTAACTATTTGGTCAGAGATTGACTTATTGGGTCAATAATTGGTCATTAATTAAAATTTTTTTTATTTTGACTGAAATTGACTTTTTGGTCAAATGTTGACATATCAGGCCAATGGGTTGATCATTGGGTCAAAGATTGATCATTTTGACCAAAGTTGACTTTTTACAAAAGATGTCCTATTGGGTCAATGGGTTGGGAATTAGGTCAAAGATTAACCATCTTAACCAAAGTTGACTTTTTTTATAGAGATTGGTTTACTGGGTTAAAAATTAGTCAATAGGTCAAAAATTGACTATTTTAATCAAAATTGACTTTTTGGTCAAAGTTGACATATTGAGTCAATGGGTTGGTCATTGGGTTAAGGACTGACAATTTTGACCAAAGTTATCTTTTGGTCAAAATTTGACTTATTTAGATCAATGAGGCGGTCAGTAGATCAACAATTGATAATTTTGAGCAAAATTGACTTTTTGGTCAAAAGTTAACCTATTGGGTCAATATGTTGGTCATTGGGTCAAGGATTTACTATTTTGACCAAAGTTGACTTTTTAGTCAAAAGTTAATAAATTGGGTCAATGGGTTGGTCATTGGATGAAGGAATGACCATTTTCACCAAAGTTGAAATTTAGGTCATTGTGTCAGAAATTGACCATTTTGACCCAATTTGACTTTTTGGTCAAAAGTTGGCCTTTTGGGTCAACGGGTGGTCATTAGGTCAAAAATTGTCAATTTTGACTAAAATTGACTTTTTTGTTCAAAAGTTGACTTATTGGGTAAATAATTGGCAATTTTGTAAAAAAATTATTATTTTGACCAAAATTAACTTTTTGGACAAAAGTCGATCTATTGGATCGGTGGGTTGGTTATTGGGTCAAGGATTTACCATTTTTACCAAACTTATCTTTTTGTTCAAAGGTTGACATGTTGGGTCAATGGATTTGTCATTGGGTCAAGGATTGATAATTATGACCAAAGTTGACTTTTTGTTTAGAGATTTACTTATTGGGTCAATAATTGGTTATTATGTCAAAAATTGTTTATTTTGACCTAAAAAGTTGACTTTTCGGTCAATATTTGACCAATTTAGTCAATGGGTTAATCATTGGGTCAAAAATTGACCATTTTGACCAAAGTTGACTTTTGGGTCAAAAGTTGACCTATTTGGTCAATGGGTGGTCATTAGGTCAAAAGTTGACTATTTTGTCCAAAATTGACTTTTTGGGCAAAATTTAACTTATTGGGCAATGGGTTTGTCATTTGGTCAATCATTGATCATTTTATTCAAAGTTGAATTTTTGGTCAGAGATTGACTTATTGGGTCAATAATTGGTCATTAATTCAAAAAATTGACTATTTTGGTCATTAGGTCAAAAATTAATTATTTTGACCAAAATAAAATTTTTGGTCAAAAGTTAAGCCATTAGGTCAACAGAGAGGTCATTATGTTAGAAGTTGACCATTTTGACTAAAATTAACTTTTTTGGTCATAAGTTGACATAGTTTGGTCAAAAGTTAATGCATTGGTCAAAAGTTAACTTATCATTTGACCAAAGTTGACTTTTTGTTCAAAAGTTGACTTATTGGGTCAATTGGTGGTCATTCAGTCAAAAATTGACTATTTTGACCTAAATTGACTATTTGGTCAAAAGTTGACTTATTTGGTCAATGGGTTTGTCATTGGGTTAAGGATTGAATATTTTGACCAAAGTTGATTTTTTGGTCAGAGATTAACTTATTGAGTGAATAATTGGTCATTAGATCAATTTAACTATTTTGACCAAAATTTACTTTTTGGTCAAAAATCAAATTATTGGTTAATGGGTTGGTCTTTGGCTCAATGAGGTGGTAATTGGGTCAGTAATTAGCCATTTTGACCAAACATTACTTTTTGGTCAAAAGTTGACCTATTTTGACCAAATTGAATTTTTGTCAAAAGTTAACCTATTGG
>CM040430.1:43446090-43513590 GCA_022702705.1 Papilionanthe hookeriana x Papilionanthe teres | reverse complement strand
TCAATTTTTAACCCAATGATCAACCCATTGACTAAATTAGTCAAATTTTGACCGAAAAGTCAACTTTCTAGGTCAAAACAGACAATTTTTGACATAATGACCAATTATTGACCCAATAAGTAAATTTCTGACCAAAAAGTGAACTTTGTTCATAATTATCAATCCTTGACCCAATGATAAACCCATTGACCCAACATGTCAACCTTTGAACAAAAGATAACTTTGGTAAAAATGGTAAATCCTTGACCCAATAACCAACCCACCGATCCAATAGATCGACTTTTATCCAAAAAGTTAATTTTCGTTAAATTTTTAAATTCTTTACATAATTGCCAATTATTGACCCAATAGGTCAACTTTTGAACAAAAAAGCCAATTTTGGTCAAAATTGGCAATTTTTGACGTAATGACCACCCGTTGACCCAAAAGGTCAACTTTTAACTAAAAAGTCAAATTAGGTCAAAATGGTCAATTTCTGACACAATGACCTAAATATCAACTTTAGTGAAAATGGTCAATCCTTCATCCAAAGACCAACCCATTGACCCAATTTGTTAACTTTTGACTAAAAAGTCAATTTTCGCCAAAATAGATAATCCTTGACCTAATGACCAACCTATTGACCCAATAGGTCAACTTTTGACTAAAAAGTCAATTTTGCTCAAAATTGTCAATTTTTGATCTACTGACTGCCTCATTGACCTAAATAGATCAAATTTTGGTCAAAAGACAACTTTGGTCAAAATTGTCAATCCTTAACTCATTGACCCATTATGTCAACTTTGACAAAAAGTCAATTTTGATTAAAATAGTCAATTTTCGACCTATTGACCAATTTTTGAACCAGTAAACCAATCTCTATCCAAAAAGTCAACTTTGGTCAAGATGATTAATCATTGACCTACCCAACCCATTGACCCAATAGTACATCTTTTGACCAAAAAGTAAACTTTGGTCAAAATGATCAATCCTTGACCCAATGATCAACCCATTGGTCTAATAGGTCAACATTTGACCAAAAAGTCAATTTCGGTCAAAATAAAAAAATTTTGAATTAATGACAAATTATTGACCTAATAAGTCAATCTTTGAGCAAATAGTCAACTTTAGTCGAAATGGTCAATCCTTGATCCAATGACAAACCCATAGATCCAATAGGTCAACTTTTGACCAAAAAGCCAATTTTGGTCAAAATAGTTAATTTTTGACCAAATGACCACCCATTGACCCAATAGGTCAACTTTTGACCAAAAGCCAACTTTGGTCAAAATGGACAATTTTTGACCCAATGACCAACCCATTGACCCAATAGATCATCTTTTGACCAAAAAAGTCATCTCTGGTAAAAATGGTGAACTTCTTGATCCAATTACCAACACATTGGCCAAATATGTCAACTTTTGACCAAAAAGTTAACTTTGCTAAAAAATGGTCAGTTTCTGACCCAATGACCTCCTCGTTGACCCAACGAGTTAACTTTTGGCAAAAAATTCAATCTTGGTCAAAATAATCAATTTTTGACCTAATGACCAATTAATGACCAAATAAGTCAATCTCAGACCAAAAAGTTAATTTTCGTCAAAATAATCAATTCATCACCCCTTGACAAACGCATTGACCCAACAGGACAACTTTTAACCAAAAAGTCAATTTTGGTCAAAATAGTCAATTTTTGACCTAATGACCACCCATTAACTCAATAGGTTAACTTTTGACCAAAAAGTTAACTTTGGTCAAAATGGTCAATTTTTGACCCAATGACCTACCCGTTGACCTAATATATCAAATTTTGACCAAAAAGTTTTCTTCAGTCAAAATGGTCAAATCTTGATCCAATTACCATCTCATTGACCAAATAGGTCAACTTTTTACCAAAAAGTCAACTTTGGTCAAAATGGTCAATTTCTGACCAAATGCCACCCCGTTGACCCAATGGGTAAACATTTGATAAAAATTTTAATTTCGATCAAAATAATCAATTTTTGACATAATGACCAATTTTAGACCCAATAAGTTAATATCTGACCAAAATGTCAACTATGGTCAAAATGATTAATCCTTGACCCAATGACCAACCCATTGACCCAATAGGTCAACTTTTGAACAAAAAGTCAACTTTGGTCAAAATGATCAATTTTTGACCCAACGACCAACACATTGACCTAGTAGGTCAACATTTCACCAAAAAATCAATTTTGGTCAAAATAGTCAATTTTTGACCTAATGACCAATTATTAACCCAGTAAGCCAATCTATGACCAAAATGTCAACTTTGGTCAAAATGGTCTATCCTGGACCCAATGACCAACCCATTGACCCAGTAGGTCAACTTTTGACAAAAAGTCATCTTTGGTCAAAATGTTCAATTTCTGATCTAATGACCACCCCATTGACCCAATGGGTTAACTTTTGACAAAAAATTCAATTTTGGTTAAAATAGTCAATTTTTGACCAAATGACCAATAATTGACCCACTAAGCCAATTTCTGACCAAAAAGTCAACTTTGGTCAAAATGGTCAATCTTTGACCCAATGACAAACCCATTGACCCAATAGGTGAACTTTTGACCAAAAGTTAACTTTAGTTAAAATGGTCAATTTCTGACCCAATGACCAACCCATTGACCCAATATGTTAACTTTTGACCAAAAAGTCAACTTTAGTCAAAATGATCAAACCTTGACCCAATAACCAACCCATTCACCCAATATATCAACCTTTGACCAAAAAGTTAATTTTGGTCAAAATAGTCAAATTTTAACCTAATGACCCCCATTAACCAAATAGGTCAACTTTTGACCAAAAAGTCAACTTTGGTCAAAATGGTCAATTTTTGACCCAATGACCAATCCGCTGGCCAAATTGGTCAAATTTTGACCAAAAGGTTAACTTTATAATCAAATTATATTTATAAATAATATAATTTACTTAAAATACTTTAAATAAAAAAATAGTATTATATAAATATATATATATATATATATATATATATATATATTATCGCACGGTTCTTGCTTCCATAAATTTTCTTAAGTAGCAACTGTCCATCTTCTAACAATGATTGAATGAAGTGATACCTGATCTAAATGTGTTTAGTCCTGGATTGAAATCTTGGATTCTTGGCAAGGAATATGGCGATTTAACCATCACTGTGAGTGCCAGTTTGATTGTTTTTACCCAATTCCTCCAAGAAGCCTTGTAGTTTATCATCTCCTTTAAAACCTCTGACACTGTAATATGCCTAATTTTTGAGGTAGACAAAGAAACTTTTTTGTAGATTAGAGCCCCATAACACTGTAGTGCCACCAAAAGTATAAACATACCCCGTAGTACTCCTTCTGTTATCAATATCTCCAGCTAGATCAGCATCAACGTAGCCTAGTGCCTCTAAACGTTTTTCTGAGAAACACAAGCAGGTTTCTGTAGAGCCCTTTAGATATCTCAAGATCCACTTCACAGTTTTCCAATGTTCCTTCTCTGGGTTACTTATGTATCTGCGCACAACTCTCACTGCATTGGGCAATATCTGTTCTTGAGAAAACCATAACATACCTAATTTAACCTATAACTAAGGCGTAAGGAACCTCACTCATGTGGTCTCAGTTGTCCTCTAACTTGGGTAACTGATTCTTGTCAAGTCCAGCTCCAGAAGTAGAAATCTGCCATCTTGGGTAAAAGAAAACTTTGCAATAGATGTAAAGACTAGAACCTTCTATCCAAGGAAAAAAAAGAAAAAAGAAAAAGGATAAAAGAAAACTAGAAGGCAATAGAGATCTTCAAAATAAAACAACAATTATCTAACAACAACAATAAAGAGATAAGAACAATAGGAGCATGCAAATACAAGAATCTAAAGCAAAAAGTACTAAGGCCACCTGTATCTGAGAAAGAGAAAGGAAATTTAATAGCCAAACTATAGAAGAAGATTACAAATTAAAATTAGAAAAAAAAGATAGAGCTTAAAAATAAATGACCCACAAAAACACTATGAAAAATTCTTGGCAATTGAAATATATCAAGAAAACCTAATATATTCTAAATATTTGTGTGTCACAATGTACGTCAATAAAGCATCATAGCTTTGGGTTAAAATACTCAAAAATAAGAATTAAAACATAAAAAACAATCAAAGCAGTATCTCAACCTATCAAAAAATATCCATTTTAATTAGATCACAATCAGCAAATCACAAAGAAAACCAAATAAAAGAACCAGTCAGGTATGCAACCTCGACAATATATGATTGAATCCCATATAAGATTCAGTCAGTATAAGAAGCCACAAGAGTGTAAGAAAATAAAGAGAAGAGCACCTATAGATAGAAGCAAGAAGTAGCAGTTCATAGAGAGAAGAAACACCACCATCAATTGGAAATAAAAAACTAGTACAACACAGATAAAGAAAGGAAAATATATATTGAATCAAAAGCATCAATATTACTAGGGACTTCATATTTAAGGTCCGTTTACTGCGGCTTATTTACCGTGCTGCGGCTTGAAAACATAATTAGGATCATTTAGTTAATGCAATGCAGTTCCATTTTGGGTAAAAGACATATGAAATGATAACTGTGAGTATGACTTCATGGCCTACATTTCTTCGTGTTTCAATTACTGCCTTACACCACTGAAAGCTCTTGCGATTACTTCATCCCCCCTTGTATCTCATGATTTTGACCCTAAATTGGATATCTCGATCCTCTTCGATCCATGGGTTAAGTTTGTTTCCTTTCTCTTCTGCTCTCACTCTCCCTTCTATTCTTCGACTGGTTGTTGATTGTTGCAGCAAGCTTGCCTCTTGATTCTCTTGGTCATTGGTTCCTTGTTTCTTCCCCATTATTGTTTATGGCCTTCTATTAAGGCATTTTGATTTAGGATTGAAAATTTTGATTCTTTGTTGTTTTTTTATGTTTTTGATTTGTTGTGTTATGATATTGGAATTTAGGTGTATATTAGTTGATGGATTTGATTTGTATGGTTGATGGATTTTGGTTTTCAGTACTCTACTCGGGTGATGGATTTGGGTGATTAGGTTGTGTTGTTGAATTTTACAATTTTATTGGGCTCTCTGTTATATCTTCGGTTTGATTGTTTATGTTTCCTAGTTGTTATCTGGTTGATAAATTTAGATGGTTGATATATTTTGTTGGTTGTTGCCCGAAATTTGGTGGTGGTAGTTGTTGCACGTGGAAATTAATTGAATATAAATGTGTTTTTTGTGGTTATACTACACTTCCCTAGTTGGTGACGGTGGTGATTTTACGGTGGTTTTCCCAAATGATGGATTTTGTGTCGAGGTCTGGAAGTGATGATGTGTGGTGTGGAGGTGGTGGGTATACAGTGTTGTGGAGGTGGCGTGTAGGCAGTGGTGTGGTGTAGAGGTGTTGTGTGCTATGGAGATGGTAGTGTCACGTGTGTGGATTTGTTGGTATCTAGTATGGAAGTGGTGTTGTGAGGTTTAGGATTTGGTGTTTTTGTGGTGGTGTGTGGTGTGAAGGTGGTGATGTATGGTTGTGGAGGTCATGGTTATGTTAATATAGGCAGTGGTATGGTGTAGAGGTTCAGTGTGTTGTGGATTTGGTGGTGTTACGTATGTAGATTTGTCAGTATATGGTATGAAGTTAGTGTTGTAGGGTTTAGGGTTTAGTGTGGTTGTGGTGGTGTGTGGTGTGGAGGTGGTGGTGTGTGGTTGTGGAGGTGATGGTGTTGTCGATATTATTAATATTATGAATTTCTATTTGATGACATTCTTATTTATGTTAATTATTTTTTTTTTATGTTAGTAATACAATTGTTAAGACTCAAGAGGCTTATTCAGCTGCAATGTGGGATAAAGAAACAAAAATAATATTTTTCAACCTTTGCCTCAGGGAGGTCGATCAAGTAAATAGGCCTAACATATTTCAAAGGAATGATGGATAAATATTATCAGAAAATTCAAGGAGAGTACTGGAAGAAAGTATGATAGGATGCAATTAAAACACAAGTGGGAGCATCTCAAGAAGAATTGAGAAATCTGAAAGGAATTGAAGCGAGGATCAACAGACTTGGGGTGGGATCCGGTAAAGCGAACCATTCATGCTTCTGAGAAGTGGTGAGCAGAAAGACTTGTAGTAAGTATTTTTGAAATGTCCCCTAATTTGGTCAATTTTTAATTTTTCTTTATATTGAACTGCATGTTATATGAATTTGTAGGTGGTGCCTACTGTGAAAAAATTTAAATAGAGTAGAATAAATCCTAAGTTCGAGGATAAGTTAGATCATATGTTTGGTGGTGACATGATAATAGGCAACAATGCATGTGCCCCTAGAAAGATGGGGTTGGTGGCATTCCCAAAAATTTTGGAGAAAAAAATCAAGTGATTCCACTAAAGGCCCTAGCCCAGATCTACACGAACTTGAGTCTACGAGCTGTTTTAAGCACACGTTGATTGAAAATAAAAACAAAATGGGAGCTGCTTTCCATAGAGGCTAACTATAATAGCTGGTGGCTTCATGCAGCAATGAACCTAGCACATCTCAAAAATTTCTGTCGACAAGGTTCTAAAAATGTTGAATGCAACTCCAGAAATTTCTAAGGAATTGTCGTTGTATTTATATTCAATGGAGTTGCTTGAAGTTTCGACCTGGAGAAATTTTTTCATCAAGATGCCTGAGAACTGTAGAGTGACATATATATGATATTTTTATGAGTGCAGGAATATTTGAGAGGCTTTTTTTATTTACAATCTTACGGGACATTTATATTTTTTTATTATTTTTCATTTTACTTTGGATGTTTCAACTACTTGGGACATGTCTTATATGTTTCTTCATTAATTCTTATATGTTTATTGTGTCATTCATAACCTTATAAGATTGTAGTTAATTCATTGATGCTTATGTGTTACCATGACATCGAAATATATGGATGCAAACAGAGCAGGGCGCAGAACGAGAGTTGCAGCTGCTCTATACTTAATGTATGAATATTATAACTCCTACATAGAGCACTCCCCTTAGATGACATCCTCATAGGCTGGGGATAAATGGGTTAGGGACTTGCTTGCGAGCCATCCAATGAGACTTAGCAATATGTCTGCATGATGCAGGACCAATCTGTTGGAGGAATTACATATAAATCATGGAATTCATGGTTCATCCAGGACAACTTTATGAGATGCGTTGGCGATAACCCTCTACATATTATTGCAGAATAAATCAATTTTAAGAAGCATGGAGCGATTTCAACACTTCTCTAAAATGATTTACACATACTTCTCAGTAGGGTTGAATGCACTTGTAATTTTTCTTCACAAGTCATAAAACCTACAGTACTACCCGTTCGAACTGACCCCTGCAGATATTTCACACGATGCACGGTAAATGTCATTTATTAAGGTAATTTCTCCAATTTATTACATTAAATTTTCATATAAAAATCGTTATCATGAAACCCTTCATTATCTGTCTAGAATTGTATCAGAGCAATCGATGGATCACACGTTGATGCACATGTTCCAAATAATGAGAAGAACGTAATCATCGACTGTTGTGGGTCCCTGACGCAGAATATCATGGTGATAGGTCTCTTCAACATGTGTTTCACCTTTATCTTAGCCAGTAGGGAGGGTAGTACACATGATAGTCAAATTTTCAAAGCCATAATGCGAAATAACAAGTAGAATTTCCCACATCCACCTATAGGTATGCTTGAGACTAAGCTACTCTCCTAATTCATTTTTCCTGCAATACTAATCAAGCCCTTCACGTCAGGTAAATACTATTTAGTTGATGCTGGACGTTTGTTACAGTGAGGTTATCTCAAGCTCTATCCTGATACAAGATACCACATGCCTAACTTTGAGCAAGTCAATAATGTAATGCATGGCAGAAAAAAAATGTTCAATAAAAGATATTCCTCTTTACGCGATGTCATTGAGAAGACTTTTGGTGTTTGGAAGAAGAAATGGGTTATACTTCATGATATTCCAACTTAACCGTTTCCAAACAGATGCAGATTTTGATTGCTACGATGAAATTCTACAATTACATTCAACGACATCCTTCCCACAATGATATCAACTTCTAGGGCGGACGAGGATCATGAGCATGCCCCTGTCGAGGCATATGAGTATTGTCTTGGACAGTCATTATCACAGACTGAAAAGGATGTTCCCAAGACTCGTACTAAACACGTAAAGGTACAATCAATATGGTAAAGTTGAGAGAACGAATTACAGAGCGATAGTAGGAGGGCAATTTAAGTATTCATCATTATATTAATTGTAATGATTATTGAGGAGATCAATTCCTTGTGTATGTAATATTAATTATTTGGTTTTTTTTACACTATTTGTAAATGCCATTTTTTCTTTTTGCATGTCTTTTGTTTTTTTTTCTTTTTGTGGGTCTTAGAGGTCTATGATGAGACGTTTGATCTTATGGGTTACTCTGGATGACATGTTTGTTAGTATTAGTTGATGTCACATGTGTAGTCCTATGAAGGCAACCAAGTTGATCTCTTCTTTTAGGTGATACAATTTTTGAGGTTCTTTTAGATAGCCTTTTCTAGTGATATGCCTATGTAACACACAAAAGCTTGGTATTACTTAGGTTAAAGGCAACCAAAAACCTTTTTTAATAAGGTCTATTGTCTTCTTATAGTGACTAATTTATTGGTTGATATACTGAATTCTCTAAGATTTCACAACTGCATAAAATTATAATTAATTACCTCTTTTAACAATTTTACTTATACTATGTCTAATGGGTTGTTTTTTAAAGCATTCAGGAAAGATGAGCTCGAGGATTTCTGGTACCTCCCAGGGATTGTACTGACACTGTAGACTTCAATATTCCTTACTAACTTCACGTCAACCACAACTACATACAAAAGATAGTTATATAGGTGCCCACGAAAAATGATGAAAAACTGTGACTTTCTTTATTGGACAGATAGGTTGAAAGATTCCACTGTCGAGAGTGATTAGGCATGGATATATCTCTTGAGGATGGCTTAGCTCGTGATATATACTGTCTGCATTTTAGGAATAATATTAACATATTATTAAATATTATTTTAATAGTTTTCTCTTAATTCTAGTAATCACGGTACTCACTGTTAAGTGAGGTGTATATATTATTTTGTGTACTCTTCTGCACTAGATTTTTTTTCTTAAAGTATTAGATATATTGGTGTCACGATTTTGTTGCAAACAAAATTATCATATAGGAGCCGCATGATCATTTATCCAAAAATACATACACCACAGTTATTTTCAAACTACAAAAATAAATTGATAGTTAGCTTATCTGTAGCAGCTTCTGCTTAGCAGCTTTGTGTGGTAGCTACTACGCAGCAGCTGCCCCAAACAGACCCTTAAAGTTCTTTCCATAACACATTTTCTTAATATACCAAAAAATATTCTTAATAACCAAATACATAAGATTAAGAAAAATTTCTAAATATTCTTTAATTTCTTTCCCGCCAATATGATAAGCAATAGTATGAACAACTAAAGGATAAAAATACATAAATACTTTATAGGAAATACTGTCAGAAAAATGAAGAGCTTATTGTTGACCTCACTTTTGTTGAAGTCTAGTTTTTCTTTAGAATAGCCTAGGGTCTAGCCATAGGACTTTCCTGGTGACTTTCTTAGAAGATTAGCAATGGAACCCTTACTCCACAGAAAATCAAAATACTTCTTTACTTCACTTGAAGTTTTCAATGCTTAAAGTCAACATCTAAATGCTTAGGGGGATGAGTCCAAGCATTAGGAAGCTTAGGAGGAGTTTCCTATAGAATGGTCAAACCTTAGGACTTACCCTGGTATGTGCCCGACTCTTACTTATGCAAGAATTTATGATTTTATATTAAAATATTTATAATAATTTTTGTAAAAGTCACAATTTCAAACGTAAGTATAAGTATCATTTCAAGTAATACAGGGCTCTATTGGAGTCTTGGTTATCGATCCCACTAGGGAGATTAAGTGAAAATAAATTTAAGAAATATATTTAGATTTTCAAATTAAAAGTAAATATTATTTTTATTTCTTCTCTAAATTAAAATTTTTAAGTTTAATTTAATTTCTATTAAGTGTAAGTAAGCATCAATAAAGTAAAATGTTAATGCAAGTATAAATAAAACAACTTTTTAAATTTTCAACTAATTCAAGATTTTTCAGAATAATTATCATTCTTTGAGAACTTTAAATTATGGTATTGTGCCAAATAGAAGCATTCCTATTCTTTACCTTCGCTCGATAGTATAAAGAATATTGGTTAATCTATAGATCGGTTTAGGATGTATTATTAGTAGAATGAGTTAATCTAGGCTCACACTTCTAGATGTCCAAGGGTGGCTATGGTCGGCCCTACTAGTGACCCGTTCCCTTTCTACAAACCCAATTATTAGAATTTAGTTTGTCACTCTAAAAACTAATTGATTCTATGCACAATAAACAATATCTCCCTATTTATTTTCACTTCACCTTGAATAACCTGCATATAGCCTTCGATTACCCAAGGATTCATGTGATATCTACTAGTTAAGAACTCATCTCCGGATAGGTCTCAGAATTCTTCAACAGGTTTTAACAATTCAAATGGCCAGTTTAAAAATTAAATTAAGATCAGGTATTAATATCATCACAATTTTTATAAAATTTAAGTTTAAGTTCTCCAACAAAATTAAATTATCTTATTATCTCTTCATAGTTGAAAGGAGAAAGAAAACTAACTACTCAGAACACATTGAATTCACACAACAAAACATATTTATAAAACTTTGAACCAAGTTACAAATACTTATCTGGAATGTTCCTTCAAGTGATCTGCTGACTCCTACTGACTCCAATGTAAAAATGAAAGACTTCAACAGCAACAACACTTGCAAACTCACACTTACTACTCAAGGAATTGAGTAGTAACACTCAAAATAACTAAAATAAACTCACTAATTACTTAAGAAGAAGATATGGTGGCTCTCTAAATCTATCTCTGGATGTTATAGATCTAGGGGACACTTTTCTCTCTAGGATTGATTCGTATTTATAGTGCTTCAAAAATTACCAGGGGTTGCTTAAGGCACCTCTTCAAAATTTGTCTAAATACAATGTATCTTCTAGAAAGTAACTTTGGCGCCTAGGCGCCGGAATCAGAATCTGGCGCCTAGGCGCCGGAGTTCGTGACCAAGTCTTTGCACCTCTTCACTTTGGATCGCACTTCTTCACAATTAAAACTTTTTTTCTGTGTCCAGATGCATTGTATCACATGTCCTATGTATTAGGAGTAACTTCCAGTCTTCTAAAAGGTTTGATAACCGCTTAACACCGTCAAAATAATTGCCCAAAGTCGTCAAAAATTCTTTACTGCTTTAGTATCGAACTGGCGCTTATGCACCGGATTCTGGCGCTAGGCGTTGGATTCTGGCGCCTAGGCGCTGGACCTAAAATTTCGATAACTTTGCTTTTTAGCTCTATTTTTGCTAATTTTTGCTCCTTTTTCATTCTTGAACTCATTTTTTTATAACCTACATCCAAAAACATAAAAATACCTTTCATTAAAGCATAATATCCTTAAGAATTAAATCATAAATGAGACATAAAAATAGGTATTTTTAAAGTGGATCAAATTCCCTCAAACTTAAACGTTACTTGTCCTCAAGTAACTTTTTAATTACATAAAATGTATAACATTTGGAATGAAGTTTAAATATTTAAGATTCCTTGTAATTTTTAGCTTTATAAAAGCTTTATCAAATCTTTAACCAAATTTCACTAATTAAGTTTAATTTTAAGAATTTAAAGATTATTTAACTATCAAATCATAAGACTTTCAATTTTTTCATTTATTTCAAGAATAATTGTAATTTATCATATTAAGGTCACATAGAATATTTACAAGAAAAAGATTTTCATGAAAAATTTTTCTAGTAAAAATATTTGTACATAAAAATTTAGTTAAAAATGTATATAGTTTTCTTCCTATAAGATAATTCAAGTGAAACCAATTTTTAATTAGGCTCCTCAAGCTTCTCCTCACATTTTTTTTCTTTTGGATTGTTTTTCAATCCTATATATTTTTCTTTTATTTTCTTTTCTTTTTCTTTTTCTTTTTCTTTTCCTTTTCATTCTTTTTTTTCTTTTTTTTTCAGGCAAGGATTACTATATCTGGATAGCCTGTTAATGATTTTGAACTTCACTATCATTAACTTATATTTAAAAACTTATACATTTTCACTTAATAAATATGACATTCTTAATAAGTATTTTTCAAAAATTATTTCAATCTTTTCTTTTTCAAGTAATAATCTTGATTCCTTAGTTTTTTAAAAATACAATTCTCTTTACTCTAAATAGAAAAAATATTTTAATCTTATTTTTTTTAAGTTAAATAATTCTATTCTTAAAATCAATCAAAATTATTGAAATTTTAGTTAAGTCTACTAAATTATTTATAAATTCAAAAATTTAAGTAATCTTGAATAGATTTTTCATTCCTTATGTTATGTTAATATTTTTTTTTTTGAAAATATTAGTACATTAAGAACAAGTAATATTTAAAATTTGAAAATATTTTCTCTTCCCCCAAACTTTAGCTTTAGTATAAAAATGAATCATAAAGTTTTCTAAAGCATGAGAGAAAGAATAAAACAGGAATTTATCTAAGTACAAGGATGATGTAGTAAGGAAAAACTCATTTCTATTTCTACACATGCTTTAATATGAATGTAACAAAAATGATTAAGCATATCTAGAAAATTTTGCAGAGAAGGAGTTAATTTCTATAATTTTTTTTATTTCTATTTAAAACATGCATAATTACTAACAATTCAGGAGTACTAAACAGTAGGCTGAAACAGAAATAAACATTTATCATAGAAAATAAAAATTCATCCAACTTCAATCTTTTATACATAACACATAAGATGATCTAAAACAGTTTAAACGTCAAAAGTTCACACAAATTTAATTAAAAAAATCAACACTAATAAATAACAACAAAATCAGACTCATCAGTACTAACATACTAGAAATAAAATACTAAAAACAGAATCAATACATCTCAGGAGGTAAATCAAACTACTAATCACTAGCTGTAGCCTCGTCGTCGTCATAATCAAAAGAAAATTCAACATCCTTCGGATCTACATAAGGTGAAAATCTAGGACAGGTAGGGAATTGAACATCATGATCACCCTTCAGGAATCTAACAAGAGACTCAGAATACTCAGCATCATAATCACTCTTCCTTTAGGTGTACTCAGAAAGATGATCGATCTTCTTATCGATCGTATCTACTATACAATGAGTTAGAAATAACTCATTCTGCTGCTCCATAAATTTATCAAGAATAGATTCCCAAAAATTAGATGGTGGCTCAGCAGCAGAAGTAGACGGTCTATAAGCAGAAGCTCTACTAGAAGTAGGTAATGAACTAGATGGTGCGGTAGAACTCTTACCTCGGAGTCGATCATAAATACTAACACTTTCTCGTCCGATGGGCTTTATAGACATGAGCTTTTCTTCTGAAAGCTCAGCAACAACTCCAACACTTTCACACAGAGAATAAATTGAAGATAAAAATCCCAGTCCCACAGAAGTGCTAGAACGAGCAGTGGCCTCTACAGAATCACCAATGATACTCCTAACATCAATCGACTTCCTCTCTTGTATACAATAGTTGAGGATAGCTCTGTCCTTGGTAACTTCACTTAAATGGTTGGATGGAAGGAGGCAAGCAGAAATAAAGTAATGCCATGCCTTAGAAACACCATTTAGCTTAGAAGATGAAAAATTTACCTATTTTTCGTTCTGGATCTTCCATGCTACAGTACCATCTGTCAAATAAGCAATAATCATCTCCAGATATCCCTTAGATAGAGACAATCCAGAGTAATAGCACTCCATGTTCGGTGGTAGGCTGTAGAAAATATTGATTCGCTCTGGAGTAAATCTGACTCTAACTCCTCTTAAAAAGATTTCAAAATCTTCGGCATCCAAAAAATTTTCCTAAAACTCCCTGACGACATGGATAACAACAACAGCAGTAAAGTAACAGAATCGTTGTCAGTTGAGTGCAACAATCGTATCTTCAATCCTTCCTTCAGGATTGTAAAAACTTCGTTCTGAGATAAACTTTCTTGTCATAGCAAAATCATTGTAGCAAAAATGTGCCGTGACAGTGGCAAACTTGCTACGATCAAAATTTTCTCGTTCCTTTCCTCGCTTAGATTTAGATGCTTTATAAACGTGAAATAAAAATGCAAAATAAATTTATAGGATCAAAGGAAATGAACTAATTTAAGCTTTTCAAACTTGAAAGAGCTTAAAAATCCATGGATTTAACTCTAAAAATCAAATTTTTTCTCAAAATTTTGGTTTTCTTCAAAGAGAGCAAAATCCATGGTGAAATTAAAAAATAAATGGTTTAGAATGTAGATCTGACCTTGAGATGAAGAAATCGAGTGTTTCCAAGCTTAAAAACTTGAAAATCCGGCCTCAAAATGGATCCTAAGGCTCTATTTTTGTGAAAACGAGAAGGACAGTGAGCTTAGGCGTCAAAAATGGCGTTAAGGGGTTTAAGAAGGTGAAGTTTCGGGTCCAGGCCGAACCGGTGCTTAGGCGCCGAATTCTGGCGCCTAGGCGCCAGACTCGCCTTTCCAAAAATTTAATTTAAATATTATAATTTCCACCAAATCTTATCAAATTCAACTTATAATTACTCACATGAGAGTATTACTCCAATTTCTAACTTCCAAACATTTTCACAATCAATTAAAATGATAAATTAGATCCACATTTCAAACTCAAGATATAACCAAACTCTTCAATTCCATTTCATATTTTTCATTCCAAGCTCAATAAATTCTAGAAAAAGACTATAACAAGGTTCATCATTCTATAAATAATACAAACAATACTAATTCAAAGCAAATTCTCAATCCAACAACACACATTGAACAATTAAGCAAACACACAAATCAAATCTTTGACTCACTAAAACTTGACTCAATCACACTTAGAACACATAAAAGATCTATTCAACACTGAACTTTAATTTCCATCCCTCTCGCAATGAAGATCGCTAGGCCCGAATGGATAGAAAACCAACGCCCTTGGAAATTCCAAAGCCGTCTTCTCATCAATCCACTTGTTCTTCTCATACATTGCTACTTAAGCATCTTGATAGGCTGCCATATGATCGAACTGAAGTTTCTTCTGCCATTCCAAATGCTCAATTTGATGATACATCTCATGCAGACGATTCCCAGTGCTTTGAAGTTCCACCTCAATCTTTTCTAAATGACTAAATAACCTCTCCATACTAATTGTAATAAAACCATTAAAATAAGGTTGAGGATCTTTGGAAGATTTGTCTCTTACCTCATTGCCATGATTTCCTCTCTCAATTCCTTCCAAACTTCTCTTTTCTCCTCCAAAATGAATTGTTCTGGTCAAAAATAGGGTTGCTTAGGGATTGGGGATTAAAATAGGGCAATTTATAGGGAGATTTCATGTGAAAAACTGAAAATTTTCAGTTTTTACACGATTTATAACTGGGGCATTTAAGAGCTAGCATCTGGCGCCTAGGCGCCGGACTATCGATATATTTGGTTATACTGGCGCTTAGGAGCCGATTTTGGGCGCCTAGGCGCCGGAACAACGTTCGAGTCCGATTCGCCTATCGTCAATTTTACAAAGTTTCGATCTTAAAATTAAGTCTATTAAAAGGTTATGATCAAAACACAAACATCGATTTAGATAAATTCAAATCACAAACAATCACAATGATAATAAATGGGTTGCCTCCCACGAAGCGCTTGGTTTAACATCGTCAGCCCGAACTAATCAGTTGAATTAATCGAGTTGACTTAGTTAGTAAGCCTCCTTGTAATTTGATTTCATTTCTCCCGTATAAGGCTTCAGTCTTAATCCGTTAACTTTAAATATTTTTCCCGTCTTGGGATCTTTAATATCCACATCTCCATAGGGGTATACTTTCTTAATTATAACTGGTCCCATCCATTTAGATCTTAATTTTCTAGGAAATAGTTTTAAACAAGCATTAAATAATAATACTTCTTGTTCATGCTCAAATATTTTCCTTGAAATCTTTTTGTCATGCAAATTCTTCATTCTTTCCTTATAGATTTTTGCATTTTCATAGGACTCATTTCTTATTTCTTCCATTTCATTCAGTTGTAACAGTTGTTTCTCTCCTGCAACATTCAAATCATAATTGAACTCCTTTATCGCCCAGTAAGCTTTATGTTCCAGTTCAACAGGAAAGTGACAAGGTTTACCATAAATTAACTGATAAGGTGACATTCCGATATGTAACTTATAAGTTGTTCTATAAGCACATAATGTAGAATCAAGTCTATCAACCCAGTCAGTTCTTTTAGGATTAACAGTCTTCTCTAATATTCTTTTAATTTCTCTGTTTGATACTTCAGTCATTCCACTTTTTTATGGGTGATAAGCAGTTGCAATTTTAAGTTTAATTCTGAATTTTTTCAACAATGATTGAATTCTTACATTTCTGAAATGACTTCCACCATCTATGATAATTACCCTAGGCATTCCAAATCATGTAAAAATCATCTTATTTAAAAATTTTGAAACACTTTTGGAATCACAGTTAGGTAAAGCTACAGCTTCAATCCACTTTGAAACACAATCAACTGCTAATAAAATATAAATATTTCCAGAAGATGGTACAAAAGGTCCCATAAAATCTAAACCTCATACATCAAAAATTTCAATTTCTAATATATAGCTTAAAGGCATTTCATCTTTTCTGGATATATTCCCCATTCTTTGACACTGATCACAAGTTTTCACATAATGTCCAACATCTTTGAATAATGTAGGCCAATAAAATCCAGAATTTAAAATTTTAAAAGCAGTTTTATCCACTCCAAAGTGTTCTCCAAATTCAGAATCGTGACATTTTTGAATAATTGCAAAAGTTTCTTCATAAGGTACACATCTTCGAATTACAGAATCTCTTCCTATTTTAAATAAATGAGGATCTTCCCAAATATATGATTTAGAATCATCCTTGAATTTCTTAATATATTTGCTATTCAATCCATACGAAAAAATATTGCTAACCAAATAGTTAACTATATCTGCATACCATGGCATTTGTAATCCTTGAATAACATATAACTGTTCATCAGGGAATTTCTCATTTATGTTTTCTTCATAAATCTTTTCAATATTATTTTTAATTCTTGATAAATGATCATCAATTTGGTTGTTAGCTCCTTTTTTGTCCACTATTTGAAAATCAAATTCTTGTAAAAGTAAAACCCATTTGATCAATCTAGGTTTAGCATTCTTTTTAGACATTAAATACTTGATAGCTGAATGATCAGTATGTACGATATATTTGGTTCCAAGAAGATAAGGTCTAAATTTATCAAAGGCATATACTATTGCTAAAAACTCTTTCTTAGTAGTAGTGTAATTTATTTGAGTTTCATTAAGAGTTTTGCTAGCATAATATATAATTTTGAAAATTTCTCATATTTTTGTCCCAATACAGCTCCAATTACATAATCACTTGCATCACACATTAATTCGAAAGGTTTACTCCAATCAGGTGTAACAATGACAGGTGTAGTGACTAATTTTTCTTTTAAAATATTGAACGCATTCAGACAATCTTCATTAAATTCAAACTTAGCTTCTTTTTCTAATAAATGACAAAGAGGTTTAGTAATTTTAGACAAATCCTTTATATATCTTCTATAAAATCTAGCTTGACCTAGAAAACTTCTCACATCAGTAATAGTAATATGTGGTTGATGTTCAGCAATAATTTTCACTTTTGCCTGATCAACTTCCATCCCTTTTTGTGAAATTTTATGTCCAAGTACAATTCCTTCTGTGACCAAAATTTGACATTTTTTCCAGTTCAAAACCAAATTTGTTTCTTCACATTTTTTCAAAACATTTGTTATATTTTCCAAGCAAGACTCAAAAGAAGTTCTAAATATTGAAAAATCATCCATAAATACTTCAACTCCTTTATCAATTAAATCACAGAATATTGACATCAAACATCTTTGAAAAGTTGCAGTTGCATTACACAAACCGAACAAATGTTCCATAAGGACTTGTAAATGTTGTTTTCTCTTGGTCCTCAGGAGCAACAGGTAATTGATGATAACCAGAATATCCATCCAAAAAAGAGAAATATGAGTGTCCAACTAATTTATCTTGCATCAGATCCAAGAAAGGTAAAGGAAAATGATCATTTCTAGTGGCGTTATTTAATTTTCAATAATCAATGCAAATTCACCATCCAGTAACTTGTCTTGTAAGGATTAATTCATTTTTATCATTAACAATGACAGTTACTCCTCCTTTCTTCGGAACACAATGAATAGGACTTACCCATTGACTATCCAAAATATGATAAATTATTCTAGCATCTAACCATTTTAAAATTTCTTTTTTAACAACCTCTTTCATATTTGGGTTCAATTTTCTTTGAGGTTCAATAGTGGGTTTACAATTTTCTTCCATTAAAATTCTATGCATACAGATTGAAGGGCTTATTCCTCTTACATCTGCAATAGTCCAACCAAAAGCTTTTTTATAATTCTTCAGAACTCCTATTAATTTTTCTTCTTGATCTTTGCTTAATTCTGAAGATATAATCACAAGTAAAGTTAATGAATTTCTAAGAAATGCATACTTTAAATGTGCAGGTAACATTTTTAATTCCAGTTCAGGGGCTTTTTCAACTGAAGGTAAAAGTATATCATTTTTAGTTGTGTCTAAAATTTCCTAATTATCATGAATATAATGAGTTTCTTTAGATAAATTTTCTTCATTCACTTCTTCAATTTCTTTAGTTAATGACTCATTATATATTATGGATTCATTATTTTTTTCTTCAGAAATGACCTTAAATTTTTTATAATGCTTTTCAAATATATAATCAAAAATATCCATCTGATAACATTTTTCTTTGTTACGATACCTCATTGATTTCAGAACATTGAATGTTATCTCTTGATCATTAACTCTCATTGTTAATTCTCCTTTTTGCACATCAATCACAACACTTCCAGTAGCTAGAAAATTTCTCCCTAAAATAATAGGTATTTCTTTATCTTATTCCATATCCAGTACAATGAAATCCAGTGGAAAGATAAATTTATCCACCTTAACAAGAATAACCTCTATAACTCGTTTAGGATAAGTAATCGATCGATTAGCTAACTGAAGGGTTACAGTGGTGGGAGAAATCTCTCCTAAATCTAACCTTTGAAAGATAGAAAATGGCATGAGATTAATACTTGCTCCTAAATCACATAAGACTTTTCCACAAAATTTTTCTCTAATAGCACATGGTATAGTGAAACTTCCAGGATCTTTAAGTTTTTGAGGTAATTTCTTTTGAATTATTGCACTACATTCTTCACTTAGTGCAACAATTTCATAAGCTTCAAATTTCCATTTCTTACTTAAAATATCCTTCATAAATTTTGCATAGCTTTGCATTTGCTCTAAAGCTTCAACAAAAGGAATGTTGATGGTAGGTTTCTTAAAAATTTCAAAGAACTTAGAAAACTGATGGTCAAGCTTCTGCTATTTTAGTCTTTAAGGAAAAGGTGTTGGTGGTCTTTCAACTTCCATTTTAATAGGAATTACAGTCTGATCTTTACTTGGAGAAAGAGTTTCTTTAGGTTTTTCAATCTCTTCAACTCCCCTCTCTTTTTCAATTTCATTCTGAATCTTATCTTTTAATTCCTTTCCACCTTTAAGTTGTACCGCTTTTGCTTATTCATGGTCTTTTCCAATTTCTTTAGGATTAATTTTGACATTGCTAGGCAGTGTTCCTTGAGGTCTGTAAGTAATAAAATTAGCAATTTGACCCATCTGATTCTCAATATTTCGAATAGCAGTGTTTTGACTTTGTAGCTGATTACCTAGTTGTAAGATCAATTCTTTTACAGATAACTTTTTCTGTTGATTGTTAAAACCAGTAGGATAGGTTGGTCTAAAGTTTGAATTTCCTTGATTGTTCTAATTTCCGGTTGGATTAACTTGATTATTACTCCATTGTTGATGTCCATTATTCCAATTAAAATTAGGGTGATTTTTCCAACCTAGATTATAATAATTCGAATAAGGATTATTAGTTTTACTAGCAATAGCTTGCAAAGTTTCTATTGTTTGAGAATCATCAGTATTTGCAGAATTATCATTACTTACATGTGACATATTAATAGCAAAATTATCCAATTTTTTAGATATCGCAGCCACTTGTGAAGCTAAAATAGAAAAGGCTTCATTATCTTGAATACTTGCCACTCTTTTAGGATTAATCCTTTCAGAAGGCCATTGAAAATTATTATTAGCCATTTCTTCAATTAAAGTATAAGCTTCATCAAATGTCTTAGCCATTAAAGAACCACCAGCAGCAGCATCTATAATAGATCTAAGTGATCCAATAAGTTTGTTATAAAATGTTTGAATAATTAACCAATCTGGTAAAGCATGATGAGGACATTTTCTTAATAGTTCTTTAAATCTTTCCCATGCTTCATAAATTATTTCTCCATCAAATTTCATAAATGAAGTGATATCATTTCTTAATTTAGCAGTTTTAGAAGGAGGAAAATATTTAGCAAGGAATTTTTGTGCCATATCAACCCAAGTTTTAATAGAACAAGTTTCTAATGAGTTAAGCCACATATTTGCTTTATCTTTTAAGGAAAAAGGAAAGAGTCTAAGCCTAATAGCACCATCAGAAATATTATTATATTTAAATGTAGCACAAAGTTCTCAGAAACTAGCAAGGTATAAATTTGGATCCTCATTTGGTGTTCCTCTAAATTGATTTTTTTGAACCATTTGAATAATAGAAGGTTTAAGCTCAAAAGAATTAGCATCTACAGCGGGCATATGAATACTAATATGAAGTTCATCAATTGTAGGATTTGCATAATCCTTTAATGGTTTATAAACATTTTGTTCATTAATTTCTATTGGATTTTGATTATTGTTATGTAAGTTAGACATTTCCTAATATTTTTGAATTTGTTTTACTTTTCTAATTCTTTTAACAGTTCTTTCTAATTCAGAATCAAAAGATAATAATCCTTTAGATCCAGAACTACGCAAAAAAATAAATTAAATTCATTTTGGTATTTTGTTTTTGTTAATGTTTTTGTATTTTTGTTCTATATTATTTTTTTATTTTATTTTTAAAAGAAATAAAAGTATATAAACTATTTTAATTTGAGAAATCTAAAAAAAAAATTTCTTTTTTTTAATATTCTTTCTTTCATTCATTCCTTCTTCGGTAACGGCGCCAAAAACTTGATGTGCTCGACTCTTACTTATGAAAGAATTTATGATTTTACATTTAAATATTTATAACAATTTTTTTAAAAGTCACAATTTCAAACGCACGTATACGTATCATTTCAAGTAATACAGGGCTCTATTGGAGTCCTGGTTATCGATCCCACAGGGAAGATTAAGTGAAAATGAATTTAAGAAATATATTTAGATTTTCAAATTAAAAGTAAATATTATTTTTATTTCTTTTCTAAATTAAAATTTTTAAGTTTAATTTAATTTCTATTAAATGTAAGTAAGCAGCAATAAAGTAAAATGTTAATGCAAGTATAAATAAAACAACTTTCTCCTTTTTCAACTAATTAAAGTTTTTTCAGAATAATTATCATTCGTTGAGAACTTTAAATTATGGTATTGTGCCAAATAGAAGCATTCTTATTCTTTACCTTCGATCGATAGTATAAAGAACATTGGTTAATCTATAGATTGGTTCAAGATGTATTATTAGTAGAATGGGTTAATCTAAGCTCACACTTCTAGATGCCCAAGGGTGGCTATGGTCGGCCCTACTAGTGACTCGTTCTCTTTTTATAAACTAAATTATTAAAATTTAGTCTGTCACTCTAAAAACTAATTAATTCTACGCCCAATAAACAATATCTCCCAATTTATTTGTACTTCACCTTGAATAACCTGCATATAGCCTTCAATTACCCAAGGATTCATGTGATACTTACTGGTTAAGAACTCATCTCCAAATAGTCTCAGAATTCTTCAACAGGTTTTAACAATTTAAATGGCCAGTTTAAAAAAGTAAATTAAGATCAGGTATTAATATCATCGCAATTTTTATAAAATTTAAGTTTATGTTCTCAAACAAAATTTAATTATCTTCTTATCTCTTCATTATTGAAAGGAAAAAGAAAACTAACCACTCAGAACACATTGAATTCACACAACAAAACATATTTATAAAACTTTAAACCAAGTTAAAAATACTTATCTGGAATGTTCCTTCAAGTGATCCGCTGACTCCTACTGATTCCAATGCAAAAATGAAAGACTTCACCAACAACAACACTTGCAAACTCACACTTACTACTCAAGGAATTGAGTAGTAACACTCAAAATAACTAAAATAAACTCACTAATTACTTAAGAAGAAAATATGGTGGCTCTCTAAATCTATCTCCGGATGTTAGAGATCTAGGGGGCACTTTTCTCTGTTGGATTGACTCCTATTTATAGAGTTTTGAAAATGACCAGGGGTTGCTTAAGGCACCTCTTCAAAATTAATCAAAATACAATGTATCTTCTAGAAAGTAACTATGGCGCCTAGGCGTCGGAATCTTGCTCCTAGGCGCTGGAGTCCATGACGCACCTCTTCGCGATTAAAACTGTTTTCCTGTGTTCAGATGCATTGTATCACATGTCCTATGTATTAGGAGTAACTTCCAGTTTTCTAAAAGGTCTGATAACTACTTAACACCATCAAAGTATCTGCCTAAAGTCGTCAAAAATTCTTCACTGCTTCAGTATCGAACTGGCGCTTAGGTGCTGAATTCTGGCGCCTAGGCGCCAAACCTAAAATTTTAGTAACTTTGCTTTTTCACTCTATTTTTGCTCATTTTTACTCCTTTTTCCTTCTTGAACTCTTTTTTTATCACCTTCATCCAAAAACATAAAAATATCTTTCATTAAAGCATAATATCCTTAAGAATTAAATCATAAATGAGGCCTAAAAATATGTATTTTTAAAGTGGATCACCTGGGTAGTTTGGGTGAGATACATACACACTTACACATCACACTCTCACTTACTACCTCAAACCTTAAACCAAACTTCTCCACGCTTCATCCCCTAAACTTTGGAAAGTCATGTGAGTGGTTTCCCAAAGCTCTTATCCCTAGGCTAGAGTTTGGTTGGTACCAATATATGGAGGATCTAAATAGGGAATTCCCTTAGTCCATGGCTCAAATGGGTTATCAAGCTCACTCAACTCCAAATTTTACCAAAAATCCTAAAATTTAACCCCTTATTCCTAAACTCTATGAAATGACCAAGTTACCCCTAAAACCCTAATTTTGCCTAAAATCAACCAAAATTACCAAAGTCTCTCAAAATCATCCCAAAACATCCCTCACCACTCAAATACACAAAGCACCTCATATTTACCAAAATCCCAAAAATACCCCCAAAACCCCCAAAATTCCCCTCCGAGCCTAAAAACTCCAAAGTTTTCAAAAATTCCCAAAAATTCCCAAAGAAATCCCAAAACCTTCCAAATATTCCCAATTTCTGTTTGGAATCACTACATTGACCCAATTTGATCAAATTAACCCATTTTAACCAAAAGCCCCAAATTTGCCCTTTAAGCCCAAAATGCCCAAATTACACCCAATGTCAAAACCACTGACCTCCATGTTGCCCAATTTCAACCATGCTTAAACTCAATTAAACCTAAATACAATTCCAATTTGATCCAATTTCAAGCTCAATTTGAACCCAAATAAAAAAGCCCCAATTTTGACCATATGACCAAATCTTCCTAAATTAAATCTAATGTCAATCAATTTCCCCCAATTTTGAATCCTAAACTCTTCATGACAACCATAACATTCCCCTACAAATTGAGCCCAAATGTTACACAAGTTCACCCAAACAAAAAATCATAAATTTGCCCCAAATGTGTCATATGTTCAAATTCTACCAAATTGAATGCCCTAACCCTAAAATTGCCACCCAATTAATGTCAAGAACTCTTCATGACATCCCCCTAGACCATTTGGAACCATCAATTGAGCCTTAACCCCACTATAGCCTAACCTAAACCCAAGTTAACCTAAATGTCCCAAAATTGACCAAATATCCAAATTTCCTCAAATCCACCTCCCAAATCAATTCAAACCACTCCAATACTTTTCTAAACTCTTCATGATAATCATACACACAATATTTCTCAATCAATTTCACCCAATCCAAGCTCAATCCCAACCTAGCATAACTTTAACCCAAATGACCCAAATTGAACTTATGACCCATTGTAGCCAAATTAAACCAAATGTGACTAAGCCAAGCTCACCACAACCACCAAGTGAACCCTAGGAACCACCCTTGATCCACCTAGCCCACTCTACTTGAGCCATGGACTAAGGGCTTCATGATTCAGGGGATGTCTTTCCTAAAGTGCTTAAACCTTATGGATCTTTACCAAAAATGATCACCAGCTTAATTACTCACCATGATGGTCTGCCCACCTAACCACTGACCACTGACCACCTTCCCTGGTCTGGCCGGCCGGCCTAGTTGCTGGAAGAGCCCAAACCGAGAGGCACTTCCTCCCCATTTGAACCCAAAATCACCCCCCCCAAACTGTCCAACCTTGATTGGTCACTTGTGCCTTACTGCCTTCCACCTAAGCAGTTATTCCACGCATAGCCAAGCCATGAGCTCAGCCCAATGGCCATGGCTATAAATGGAGCTCTTCACAGCCAAAAAGAGGTGCTGAAATTTTCCTAAGGAAACCATACCAAATGCTTCCAGAGCTTCCTTGAGACCTCTTGAGTGCAAGCCTGCCATCCTCCAGCCCTAATACCCACTACATAGAGCCAATTTCCATGCTGAAATTCTAGCCAAAACCGGACAATTTCAATTGCACCTCCCCACTGCCTAAAACCCCAAACCAACTCACTCTACACCATCACCAGAGCAAAACAAGAAGTTCCCCCATCAAATCTCCATCATAGAGAGCCCTCATACCAGACTTTGTTCAGCACCTGAAATCTGGCTTGATCGAACTTGGGTCTAGACACTTCACCACAACCAAAGGCTTCATCTAGAGGCTCATTGGGTCTAACCGAAGCTGCCACAAACATCTGATTGAGGCTTCTCCTCTCAGACAAAGGTATTAAACTTTACCTTCATCCCAAGCCATTTTTGATCCTTCATGCATGTTGAGTTTATTTCAGGCTAGGTTAACCATATTGATAGGTTCATTTAAGTTAGATGAGTCCATAAAAACAAACCCATTGCGATTTAGTTGAGTCTAGCTTGAGTTCTTAAGTCTAGAAGGTGGACGGCTCTCTGGATGAACCAGTCGAAGATGATGAAGGAGCACCGTTGGATCAAGCAAGTAATGGACGGATGGCTGAGATTATTCATTTTGACCAAAGTTGACTTTTTGGTCAAAAGTTGACCTATTGGGTTAATGGGTGGTCATTTGGTCAAAAATTGATTATTTTGACCAAAATTGGCTTTTTGGTCAAAAGGTGACCTGTTGGGTCTATGGGTTTGTCATTGGATCAAAGATTGACCATTTTGACTAAAGTTGACTATTTGGTCAGAGATTGACTTATTGGGTCAATAATTGGTCATTAATTCAAAATTTTTTTATTTTAACCGAAATTGACTTTTTGGTCAAATGTTGACCTTTTAGGCCAATGGGTAATTGGGTCAAGGATTGATCATTTTGACCAAAGTTGACTTTTTGGTCAAAAGATGTCCTATTGGGTCAATGGGTTGGGCAATAGGTCAAAGATTAACCATCTTGACCAAAGTTGACTTTTTGGATAGAGATTGGTTTGCTGGGTCAAAAATTGGTCATTAGGTAAAAAATTGACTATTTTAATCAAAATTGACTTTTTAGTCAAAGTTGACATATTGGGTCAATGGGTTGGTCATTGGGTTAAGGATTGATAATTTTGACCAAAGTTGTCTTTTGTTCAAAATTTGACCTATTTAGGTCAATGAGGCGGTGAGTAGATAAAAAATTGATAATTTTGAGTAAAATTGATTTTTTGGTCAAAAGTTGACCTATTGGGTCAATAGGTTGGTCATTGGGTCAAGGATTAACTATTTTGGCCAAAGTTGACTTTTAGTTAAAAGTTAACAAATTGGTTCAATGGGTTGGTCATTGGATGAAGGATTGACCATTTTTACCAAAGTTGACTTTTAGGTCATTGTGTCAGAAATTAACCATTTTGATCCAATTTGACTTTTTGGTCAAAAGTTGACCTTTTGGGTCAATGAGGTGGTCATTAGGTCAAAAATTGCCAATTTTGACCAAAAATAACTTTTTTATTCAAAAGTTGACATATTGGGTCAATAATTGGCAATTATGTAAGAAATTTACTATTTTGACCAAAATTTACTTTTTGGACAAAAGTCGATCTATTGGGTCGGTGGGTTGGTTATTGGGTCAAGGATTTAGCATTTTGACCAAAGTTATCTTTTTGTTCAAAGGTTCACATGTTGGGCAATGGGTTTGTCATTTGGTCAAGGATTGATAATTATGACCAAAGGTAACTTTTTGGTCACAGATTTACTTATTGGGTCAACAATTGGTCATTAGGTAAAAAAATCTATGTTGACCTAAAAAGTTGACTTTTCGGTCAAAATTTGACCAATTTAGTCAATGGGTTGATCATTAGGTCAAAAATTGACCATTTTGACCAAAGTTGACTTTTTGGTCAAAAGTTGACCTATTTGGTCGATGGGTGGTCATTAGATCAAAAATTGACTATTTTGACCAAAATTGACTTTTTCGTCAAAATTTGACTTATTGGGCAATGGGTTTGTCATTGGGTCAATCATTGACCATTTTGTCCAAAGTTGACTTTTTGGTCAGAGATTGACTTATTGTGTCAATAATTAGTCATTAATTCAAAAAATTGACTATTTTGGTCATTAGGTCAAAAATTAATTATTTTGACCAAAATTAAATTTTTGGTCAAAAGTTGAGCCATTGGGTCAACAAGGAGGTCATTATGTCATAAGTTGACTATTTTGACTAAAATTAACTTTCTTAGTCAAAAGTTGACCTATTTTGGTCAAAAGTTAACTTATTGGTCAAAAGTTGACTTATCATTTGACCAAAGTTGACTTTTTGGTCAAAAGTTTACTTATTGGGTCAATTGATGGTCATTCAGTAAAAAATTGACTATTTTGACCAAAATTGACTTATTTGGTTAAAAGTTTACCTATTGGGTCAATGGATTTGTCATTGGGTTAAGGATTCAATATTTTGACCAAAGTTGACTTTTTGGTCAAAGATTAACATATTGAGTGAATATTGGTCATTAGATCAAAAATCAACTATTTTGACCAAAATTTACTTTTTGGTACAAAACCGACCTATTTGGTCAATGGGTTAGTCTTTGGGTCAATGGGGTGGTCATAGGGCCAGAAATTGGCCATTTTGACCAAAGATTACTTTTTGGTCAAAAGTTGACCTATTTTGACCAAAATTGAATTTTTTGTCAAATATTAACCTATTGGGTCAACGGAGTGGTCATTGGGTCAGATATTGACTATTTTGACTAAAGTTGACTTTTGGTCAAAAGTTGACTTATTTGGTCAATGAGTTGATAATTAGGTCAAGAATTGACCATTTTGATCAAAGATGACTTTTTTGTCAAAAGTAGACCTATTGGGTCAATGGGTTGATGATTAGGTTAAGGATTGACAATTTTGACCAAAGTTGTCTTTTGGTCAAAATTTGACCTATTTAGGTCAATGAGGCTGTCAGTAGATCAAAAATTGATAATTTTGAGCAAAATTGACTTTTTGGTCAAAAGTTGACCTATTGGGTTAATCGGTTGGTCATTGGGTCAAGGATTATCTATTTTGGCTAAAGTTGACTTTTTAGTCAAAAATTAACAAATTGGGTCAATGGGTTGGTCATTGGATGAAGGATTGACCATTTTCACCAAAGTTGACATTTAGGTCATTGTGTCAGAAATTGACCATTTGACCCAATTTGACTTTTTGGTCAAAAATTGACCTTTTATGTCAATGAGGTGGTCATTAAGTAAAATATTGCTAATTTTGACCAAAAATAACTTTTTTGTTCAAAAGTTGACCGATTAGGTGAATAATTGGCAATTATGTAAAAATTTACTATTTTGACCAAAATTGGCTTTTTGGACAAATGTCGATCTATTGGGTCTGTGGGTTGGTTATTGGGTCAAGGATTTACCATTTTAACCAAAGTTATCTTTTTGTTTAAAGGTTAACATGTTGGTTCAATGAGTTTGTCATTGAGTCATGGATTGATAATTATGACCAAAGTTGTATTTTTGGTCAAAGATTTACTTATTGGGTCAATAATTGGTCATTAGGTCAAAAATTGTCTATTTTGACCTAAAAAGTTGACTTTTCGTTTAAAATTTGACCAATTTAGTCAATGGGTTGATCATTGGGTAAAAAATTGACCATTTTAACTAAAGTTGGCTTTTTGGTCAAAAGTTGACCCCTTTGGTCAATGGGTGGTCATAAGGTCAAAAATTGACTATTTTGACCAAAATTGACTTTTTGGTCAAAATTTAACTTATTGGGCATGGGTTTGTCATTGAGTCAATCATTGATCATTTTATCCAAAGTTGACTTTTTGGTCAGAGATTAACTTACTGGGTAAATATTCAAAAAAATTGACTATTTTGGTTAATAGGTCAAAAATTAATTATTTTGACTAAAATTAAATTTTTGGTCAAAAGTTGAGCCATTGGGTCAACGGGGAGGTCGTTATGTCAGAAGTTGACCATTTTGACTAAATTTAACTTTTTTGGTCAAAAGTTAACCTATTTTGGTCAAAAGTTGACTTATTGGTCAAAAGTTGACTTATTATTTGACCAAAGTTGACTTTTTGGTCAAAAGTTGACTTATTGGGTCAATTGGTGGTCATTCAGTCAAAAATTGACTATTTTGACCAAAATTGACTATTTGGTCAAAAGTTGACCTATTGGGTCAATGGGTTTGTCATTGAGTTAAGGATTGAATATTTTGACCAAAGTTGACTTTTGGTCAGAGATTAACTTATTGAGTGAATAATTGGTCATTAGATAAAAAATTAACTATTTTAACCAAAATTTACATTTTGGTCAAAAACTGACCTATTTGGTCAATGGGTTGGTCTTTGGGTCAATGTGGTGGTCATTGGGTCAGAAATTGGCCATTTTGAAAAAAGATTACTTTTTGGTCAAAAGTTGACCTATATTGACCAAAATTGAATTTTTGGTCAGAAGTTAACCGTTTGGGTCAACGGGGTGGTCATTGGGTCAGATATTGACTATTTTGACCAAAGTTGACTTTTGGTCAAAAGTTGACCTATTTTGTCAATGAGTTGGTAATTGGGTCAAGAATTGACCATTATGATCAAAGATGACTTTTTGGTCAAAAGTAGACCTATTGGGTCAATTGGTTGGTCATTGGGTTAAAAATTGACCATTTTAACCAAAGTGGACTTTTTGGTCAAAAGTTGGCAGTCAATGAGTTGGTAATTGGGTCAAGAATTAACCATTTTGACCGAAGATGACTTTTTGGTCAAAAAGTTAATCTATTGAGTAAGTGGGTTAGTCATTGTGTCAAAAATTAATCATTTTGACCAAAGTTGACTTTTTGTTCAAAAGTTGACCTATTGGGTCAAATGGTGGTCATTAAGTCAAAAAATGACTATTTTGACCAAAATTGACTTTTTGGTCAGAAGTTGACCTATTTGGTTAATGAGTTTGTCATTGGGTGAAGGATTGACCATTTTGACCAAAGTTCACTTTTTGTCGAGAGATGAATTTATTGGTTCGATAATTGATCATTAATTCAAAAATAGATTTATTTTAACCGAAAATTAACTTTTTGGTCGAAAGTCGACCTATTGTGCGATGGTTTGTGCATTAGGTCGGGGATTGATCATTTATATTTAATAGTTAAGTAAATTATAAATAAATATATATATATATAGGTGTATATATATATATATATATATAATATTATTTTTTTTATTTTAAATGTTTCAAGTATAGTATATTATTTATAAATATAATTTAATTATAAAAATAATTAATAATTAAATAAATTATAAATAAAAAAATAAATATAACTATATATATATATAAATTTATTTAATATTATTTTTTTAATAAAATATTTTAAATATATTATATTATTTATAAATATAATTTAACAATAAAATTTTTAATAGTTAAATAAATTATAAATAAATAAATATATGTGTATATATAATTATATATATATATATAAAAGTTTATATAATATTTATTTTTTATTTTAAATAATTTAAGTACGAGTATATTATTTATAAATATAATTTAATTATAAAAATATTTATCAATTAAATAAATTATATATATATATATATATATATATATATATATGTATATATATATATATATATTTATTTAATATTATTTTTTATTTTAAATATAATTTAATTATAAAAATATTTAATAGTTAAATAAATTATAAATAAATAAATTTATATCTCGTATATATAAATATATTTATATATACATATAAATTTATAAAATATTATTTTTTTATTTTAAATATTTTAAGTATAATATATTATTAATAAATATAATATAATTATAAAATTATTTAATAGTTAAAAAATGATATATATATATATATATATATATATATATATATGTTTAACAAAAAAGGAGCTACAGGAGGCTCCCTACATGTTGAAATAGAAGAGAAGTTACAAGGAGTCCAATGGGATCAGCCCCATTCAAAACAACAGAAAACTCTTCTAAACCTAAAGAGTCAATCTCAATAGTTCTATACAGATTCCATAAGAAGAACATTACCCAAAAGGAAATAACCAGAGCCTGCAGTTTGATAAGATCTTCCTGGAGCAACAGCTGGTAAAGAGTATTCTATAACATAGCACTGAAGATCAAACCTTCACAAAGAAGTATGAGGAGGATAGGATAAAATTTCCAGCCCATCAAGGTAAGCTAGAATTGATTCTGATATGAGGGATTGCCAGCAGGTCCCCGACCAGCAAATAAGAAAGAGGGGTAGGAGGTGAAGCTGAAATTTCACTGATACTAGTAGACAAAGCATTTATGGCCAGCCAATTTACTGGTTTGTTACCTTCCCTGAAGATGAACTGGAAGTGATGCTTGCATCTGCCTTGAAGATTCATGATTTTATTCAACCACAGCTGTAGATGCCAAGGGAGGGAACCATCAGATTCCATGGAGTTGATGATAGTAGTAGAATCTACTTCAACCATAAGATAAGTCCACTGGAAGTAGGAGGCAATTTTAAAAGCCCAATACACAGCAATAAATTACGCCTTAAGAGCATCCACAGTGCCACGAGGAATTTGAAAGAAGATGAGGCACTTGCCCAGAATGATTCCTGAAAACACCTCCACACCTACACCAAGGGATGAGAAATCATCATACGTATTAACTTTGATAAAAGGATGTGAAGGAGGTTGCCAAGTGACTAAGGTGATGGCTTTGGGGACCCTTTTCACAGCTGTAGGAAGGGAACAGATGTGGGGAAAACCTATCCACTTAATCAATTTACTGATGTATGATATACAATTTCTAGCCACTTTGATTGGACAAGATGAAGTGTCCTCAAATGCTGACAGATTTTTGCTCTTCCAAAGAAACCAGGCAATGATTAGAGGAATTTGCCCCAGCTTAGCCTTTAGCCAATCCACTCAGCACTCCCAGAAATAATTCCAGGACAGGTTCATTAAGTTAATATTGAAAGACTTGACACAAAGAGTCCACACCTGTTGGGAAAAAGGACATTGGAAGAATAGGTGCCTGGAAGAATCCTCATTAATCCTACACAGTCTACAACTAGAGGGTCCCCTCAAACCTTTTAGTTTTAACAGTCATCAGTAGGGATAATGTTGTGGAGTAGCTTCGAACAAAAGAGAGACATGGAAGGAGTGATGTGTTTGTTCCATATTGTAGAGCCCCGAGATGTAATCTGCCAGTTGAAAAATTTGGAATATATAGCTTTAGACGAGACTTTGGTTTTTATGAGCGGCCAGTATGATTCCGTCGGGTTTGTTGGGGTTGATAGGAATGGAAGTAATGAGATCCACAGATGGAGCTTGGAGCAAGGAGTGGAGTTTTGAGAGTGACCAATCACCATTAATCCATCAATCAGCAACAGTCAAATTGGGATCCTGATTAACATTAAGATCTGTTGTTGACCTCATTTTTGATGAGGTCTTCCCTTCTTCTTTTTAGTGCTTAGGATCTAGCCTTAGGCTTTTCCTTTGACTATCTTAGAGGACTAGAATTGGGATCCACCATCTAGAATTTCAAACCACTTCTAAACTCCCTACAAACTCCACAAACTTAACCATAGACCCCTAATCACCTAGAGGGTTGAAATCAAATGTGGAAGTTTAAAGGATGAGTTCCTATGGGACTCTTTGGCCTTAGGACCTGCCACAGGTGGCTCGAGTGCAGTGAAGGGGCGACTTACACTACACTTACACACTACATTTCCACACACTTCCTAAAACCACACCCATACCCAACTTAACCTCCTGACTCATGTAGGTGATTCACATGGATGGTCCTTAACCCCTAAGCCCTTGGCTAAGATGGTTAGGAACAACATAGTGAATGCCTCAAATGAGTCCTCTCATGGCTCATATGGGCTTGAAATGGCTTCATGGCTCAACCAAAATGATTTCTTTCCACCTAAATTCACCCAATCTTCAATTTCCCAAATTTTCGATTTTGACCCCGAGACCCTACACCTACTAAACTACCAAAACCCTCGAAATTACCCAAATTTTTGCAAAATTTCCAAATTACCCAAAATTTTCCAAAATCAATCCCAAACATCTCCACATCACTCAAATTGATCATCCATACCCAAAAATACCAAAGATTCCAAAAATACCCCCCAATACCCTCCAAATAACCCAAAATACCCTTCTTGGCCTAAAAATCCAAAAATTCAAAAAATTCCCAGAAAATTCCAGAAAATCCCAAATATTCCCAATTTCATTTTGTCCAACTACACCATGGGCCAATTTTGTCAATTTACCCTACTTTTGTCAAAACCCCCAATTTGACCCATTTTAATCCAAAGTGAACCCAATGTCAAACCAAACCTACCCAATTGACCCCAATTTTGGTCCAATTCAATTCTAAACTTCAATTCAACATCCCTAATACCAATCTAGACCAAATCTAAGTCCAATTTGATTGACATTTGGATCCAATTTCACTTTTGACCTTAAGGCCCATTTTTTGACCTAAGCCCAAACCTAACCCAAATGAACCCAAACCCCAAAAATCAAAGCCCAACCAAAGTCAAAACCTCTTTGAAACACTCCCATAAACACTTCTCAACAATAATTCTACATCAATTTCAACCCTAGCCCAACATTGGCCCAACTTGGCCCACTTGGACCTATATTGGCCCATTCACCAAAAGAATCCAAATCCAACCCAATTCAAGCCCAAACTACCCCAAATTTGCTTCAAGTTACTCATGACACATCCATGAGCTAAACCCAACAATTATTTGGCCCAACCTTTTACAAAAATTTTCATCCATGAACACATTCATAAACTTAAAAGCCCACTTCCCTTAAACCCTTCTAAAAGCCCATTTCCTTCAAAATTCAAAAGCCCAAATCTACCCTAAAGCCCACATGACATCTCCATTTGTCATCCATTTAATTAAATCCATTACCTAAGTCCTAAAATCATCATTGAATTATTCCAAATGAAGCTTCATCCAAATTCCCATCAAATTACCAAAAATTTCTTAAAACCCATTTTTATGAAATTGACTCAACTTTCCCCAAGCCAAAGACAAGCCATGCAAGCCATTGACAAGCCACATGAAGCCATGGGAGGCTTGACATGTGACCATGCCATTAATGGTAAAAGGAGGGGCTCCTTTCCTAATCTTTCATTAAGCCTTTTTACCTTAAGCATGTCACACACTAAACCATGTTTAGCCACCTCATCATGGATAGAGACCACACCACTCTCTCTTGGGCGACCCAACTGATCCTCTCGGCCCAAAATCAGAGCCATGGGGAGGTGAACCAAGCCCAAAAGGTGGGTTGACCCATTTGGACCCAAAATAGGCTCATCCCCCATTCCATTTCAATCCAACTCCTTTACACATGGCAATTGCCAATTGATTGCACAAACCTCAGACCACGACCCACCCGACCACGAGGGTGACCCATGCACAGCCGGCCGGCCACTGAGCCGCCGGAAAACACCATGGCCGAGAGCTCACATGTGAGCCAACATTGAAATTCTCACTTGCTGAGTTGCCCCATCCCTAGTGGTCACCATGGCCGATCTTCTCCTCACTGGAGCAGTCGATCCCAAGCCCTAACTCTCCACGGGAGGCCCTCCACCCTCTCCTATTTAAACTCCACCCCTCTCGGCCATGAGAGGAGCCAAGCACAAACCTTGCCAAAACTCGCCAAAATTGTTCCGGACCCTTCTCCACTCTTAGAGCACTTGATCCCAGGTGAGATCCCCCTGCCATTTCTCCTGCCGTAAGCTCGATTTCGGAGTTGAAATTCCACCCAAAACCAGGACACTTCTCCACGGTGAGCCAATTCCCAAATTGATTGGCTCTACACCTTCACCGGACCGAGGGAAGGTGTCCACCATCAAAAGCCCCATCTCCGAGGCCACCCGGTTGCTCCGGCCTCCAAGCTTTGTGATCGGGCTTGGTCGAAATCATATCCGAGACAATTCCCAGGACCGGGAGACTTCATCCGGAGCTTGCCGGGACCCGATCGAAGGTGCAACAACTCTCGGATTGAAGCCACACTTCTACGAGCTAAGGTATGAGTTAACTCTCCATCCCGAGCTTACGGAGATTCTCCATTTCAAATGCCTTAGTTTCGATGCATGTTAGCCGTATAGATGTGTTCGTCTCTTCAAGACGAATCCATAGAGTATAAGAACGTAAAAATCCATTGAGAATCGAGTGAGATCTTAGGGATTTAGTGTGGACGGCTCTCGGGTGAGAACACTTGGGGACGATGAACGGATGCCGTCCATTCGATACACGCGCGCACGGACGGCCAAGATTGCGTCGGACCGGGAGACGGTACGAGAACCGCGGGGCCCGGGCTGCCGACTTAGGTGGCGGCGTCGAATGGGAGCGCGACGCGTGTGCGTTCGGAGGCTGCCGAGGTTGACGCGGCGCCGCGTGGATAAATAGATAAATAGGGTATTTTCTTATTTATTTAATTCCCTAAACTTCGAAAATTCATATCTCCGTGTAGGAAAATCACAAAAATAAAATAAAAATACCCTCTTGCTCAGTGAAGAGAGGAGAATAATGTGGAAAAGAAATCACTTAATTTCATCAAATATTTTATTTTTTATAATTTATTTAGTCTCTACATTGTTTTAATTCTCCATGCATGCATACAATTCACCATGGCATGAGACCATAGGGCTTTTGAAGCCTCTGAATTTGGGAACATTCCCTGAATTTTTCAAAGTCAGAGGCCATCCCTATGAAGAGTTCTTGATTTTTCAAGTTCGGGTCAGCTGTTTTGAGTATTTTAATTCCAGTAAATAGCATGTTGTGAAATAAATTCTAGGAAAATTTGGTGATGTTCCTTATGACCAGAGAACCCTAGGAAAAATAGGTTTTGACTTAGTTTATTTAAAACAACCTTAATTGGCTTAAACACCCAAAATAGGTCTTTAATTAATTAGAATTAACCAGGCATCAAATTGACTTGAAATCAATTCTCCACTGACCTTTAGGATCAGAGGAATCCACCATAAAAATTTGAGGTCAATTGGACTTGGTTAACCCCACTAATTGGGTAGATTAAGTCACTTAGCCATTTTAAACTTTAAAAATTCATAACTTTTAAAATACTTTTCAAAAATTCACTAAATTGGTTTTGGAGCCTCTCTGATATCAGGGGAACCTAAGAAAATTAAAATTTCAATTTTCTCGAAAAAGTTGATTTTTAATAATATTTTAATATTTTAATAATTAAAAAATAATAAAAATCACAAAAATAATAAAATTCACCAAAATGTCACATTTTGAATTTTAATCACTTAGGAACAAACCCCATATTTTTCCTAAGTCTATTTAGTGAGATATTAAATTTTAAAGCCCTAGGGTAATTTTAAAATTAAAAAAATGTATTTTCTAGCATTTTCACTAAAATAATTACAATAAATCATAAAAAAATCAGAAAATTGCAAAATTTGCTTCTCTGGTTTCCTTGGTATCAGAGAGATTTTTGAAAAATATAAAATCCATTTTTCAACATTTATTTTATTTTTAAATTAATTAACACTCCAAAACTCAAAATAATTATATTAAAAATAATATAATTCAAAAAATCACCAAAATTGGTCCAAGTGCTTCTCTGGTCATTAGGAATGTCCCCTAATTTTCTTAAGGACAGAAACTTTCCCTTGGTCATGTTATTAAATTTTCCTTGAAAATCTCTATTTTCCACCAAAAATAATTATATAAATAAATTAAATACAGAAAAATCACATTTTCTCCTCTCATGTCTTTATTGACATATGAGTGAAGTCACATAAAAATTTCAAGTTCATTTGGGTTCAATTTAGTGAGTTATGAAATTATTAAGCTTAAAGGGTAAAATGGTAATTAAACTTTTAACCCTTAATTAAAACTTTAGGTTTAATAATAAAAATCAACAAGTAAAATATTTGATCTTAATCTGATTTGGATGACTGAAATTTAAATAATTAAAGGGTAGAAACCCATTAAATAATTTTAAAATGATTAAACTTTAATTAAATAATAGATTAAATTTAGAGGAATAATAAATTGGAATTATTAAAATAAGGGATATTTATTAGGAAGAGATTTATTCTTTAATTTAAAAAATCCCTAAACTAATTATATCATTAATACTCAATTTTTAATTAAAATGATAACTCAAATTTAAAATATTAAAAGACTTAATTAAATTATTAAACTCTTTTAAAATTTTAATTAAAATTAAAAATAAAGTAAATTAAAGATAAATTAAATTAAAATTAAATTAAATTTAACAATTAAATTAAATTAAATTAAATAATTAAATTAAATTAGATTAAATAATTAAATTAAATCAAATTAAACAATTAAATTAAATTAAATTAAATTAAATTAAATTAAATTAAATTAAAATTAAATTAAATTAAATTAAATAATTAAATTAAATTAAATCAAATTAAATTAAATTAAACTATCAAATCAAATTAAATTAAATTAAATTAAATTAAATTAAATTAAAACTCAATTAAAATTAAATTAAATTGAATTAAATATAACATCACCTAAAACAGAAAGAAAATAAATTTAAAAACAACTTGAATACTATTCCAAATTTAAACTCTTTAACTTAAACCAGATCATTTGAATACTAACTTACCCTTGAAAGCTTTAGTTATTATAACTCCTAAATAAAACATTAAATGAAGTGTCACTTCACTCATAGAGTATTCAAATGTCTCAGTTCATCGAGCAAGTTAACAAAACTTGAAATTCTTGGACGATTAATTCATTTGTATAATTAAATTCATTTGGACTTAAAACAATCCTAGAAATATTGAAAAGATGTTTAAGATCCTTCTTAAGCACTTTCTCAATATGATAGGACATTTATAAGAATAATTGAATTTGATTATTCTTTGATGAAGAAAATCGTCCTTAAACCAAAACACAAAGAACCTAGACGTCATAGGAAATGACTAGCTATGGGATTAGGAATTTGGTAGAAAACCATAACCTTTCCCTTAGCCTTACCTAGGAACTTGCTTAAGTATGCTAATTGTGTTTTAAGTGCAGCTTGGGATGACGGGAAGACCCTCCAGTACGCTTTTATTTTATTGCAATTTACTTTCTTGCAATTTACTTTATAAGCAAATGCATTTTACTTTTCTTGCATGATAAAACAACTCGTTGCATGAAAACCCACACCTTTAGGATAGTCCCTAAAACTCGAAACCAAAACTAAGTTAAAAGTCATTGCAAGATAAAATTCACCGCCACAACATTTCAAAATATAAAACAACTCAAAATTTAATCACAAACGAACACAAAACTACAATTGCAACTAAATTAAAACGCCCGTTGGATGATCGGGAATACCTCGGATGATGTAACCTACGTGTTGCTAACGGGATTTCCCACGGTCTAAATGAAAGTGTGGAACTCATTCGGTTGAGTTTAGCAAATTCATCCGGACTAAGTGAATCCGATAAAAATAATGATGCCGGAAGGATGGAACCGTGGGATCTTAACCGGTGTCGTTATAATCAACTTTAAGATTTGTTTTAATCGAAATACAAAACACTTGGAAAATTAAGACTTCTCTAGACCAAAACACTTCTCTCATCTCCTGATTTATGACTTCTAAAACTAAACCTCTGCAACAATAAGGAACTTGGAGCATGGTGGGCAGCACGGCCATCGTCGTCAGCAAAACTTGAACCTACTTCAGCAAAACTTTTTTAGAATTAAATAACCAAGCCATAGGACTTCGAGGTAGCTTGCCTAGTGCAACATAAATCCTCAACTCTTCGTTAGGCATTTGCATTGCAAATTAAGCCCTAACCGGTCTTAGGATTCCGAGGTAGTCGTCGATACGACAATAAACCCTCACATCTTCTGAGGCTTATTTGTTTGATTTTATCATACAAATATAAGTCCTAATTAATTAAAATTGGCAAGATTGAAATATCAAATAAACATTAGGACTTTCCTAAATTCAAACCAAATAATAGGATAGTCGGGAAATTATCGAAGTTCACTTCGAATCAGTGATTTCTCCTACCTCTCTTCCTTTGGATTCACAAAACAAAATGTTCCAAAATTTGATCCATTCCCTATTGAAATTCCAAAATTCAATCTTTGAAAACCTTAAACTTTGAAATTCTTGAGAGCGGAATTATTGGTTATTATCGAGAGTTTTCTTAGGTGATTCCCGTCACTTAAGATGTAATTAACTATAGGGGCTTGCCCTTATAGGAATTTTAAAGAACCCGAGTAATATAAACCTCGTTTAATGTTTTCATATTAAGCGAGGGAAACTTGTCGGCTTATAAAATTGGTTCGCGGACCAAACGGATGTCACTAATCTTCTAGTTTATTTAATCGAAGCCCCACCATCAAGCGGTGTGTCTATCCTTAGGGATAGATACACGGTTTGTGGTGCGGTGCTCGTTTATATAAACTATTTGGGATGTGAGGTCGGTTTAATCTCATATCTTAAAACCTTCAAATTTAAAATTATTTTCAAAATCAAATACTACTTTTTCAAATTATTTATTTTAATTAAATTAAAAATTCGCCGACAGATTTCTGTTAGGCGACCCCTCTTCAAAATAAAACACGACCTAAAAATATGCCGACAGGATTTCTGGCGACTCCGCTGGGGACAATTCCTCTCTCCATTATAATCAAATAATTCTGCTTTCAAAAATCGGTAGTGCATCCATGTCCCTAATGGATCCAACTACCCTTCTTTCCGTTGGAATACTATGTTCATTTCTATCTTGAACAAGTATAGCCAACATTCTCTCGGATTTAGGAGCCACTTGTTTAGACACCCCTAAACAGAGAGGTTCCGAGATCCTTTTACCTCATTTACGAGGTGGGGTGGACCCCGATAGGTGTTAGTTTAGGAGTGATCCTTCGAGTCAGGAAGTCTTGCTTAAGACTCTCTTTTCCTTTCCAACTCTGAATCGGATTCCTTACCTTCTCTACACCTTTGAACATTTCGTTCTAAATAAACAAACCCTCTAATAAGTGATTCTTTTAACAAATGATTCTTTTTTATAAATACATGAACAAAGAATGAGTTCGGACTCTTTTCAATTCCTTTCTTTTCGTCCTGAAGAAAAGAAGCATAACTTAGGACTGACAACCAGAATCTACCTTGCAGAAATGGAAGCCCTGAAACTGATTTTCTCCTTCACCAACGGATCTGGACTTCGCCGTACTATAAGGATGAGTCTGCCCAACAATGGGGTCATCCGATTTGGACGAGGGGTTTGAAAACACGAACGTCAAGGTCACCGACGTCTCCCTCTTTGCACTGACGAACAAGGTATCTGAAGCTGAGGAACCACTGCTTGAGTTCAACCTTAGGTCGACCCAAGAGTTTCCTCCCCTGCAAAGGGTCCCGACTAGGAGGAGTACTGCCGTCCGCAGGAGGACTGTTCTTACTACCCCCACTGGTCTAGTTGTTTCTGCACCTACCCCGACTTCTGCCAAATCAAAGGGAAAGAAATCCGGAACTATGGTAAACACCGTTACCGTGGAGGGTACGGATCTTCCTGTAAGACCTTCGTTTTCGAAATCGGGTCCAGGTTCGAAGATTCCGTCGTCGACAAAGACCCAAAGAAGAAATAGAAATAGAAGGATCGCCGGGGAAGCGGAGCTGCCGAGATTGCCTTCTCGGAGGAAATTCCGAGTTGCTAGAATATACACCGATTACGGAATATACACCATCGCCCGACTACATACCACTTTTGGGAGGAAGCGGGTTCCATCCCCTCTCCGCCGCGGAGAATGAGGAGAATGTCCGCAAGATTCGTTGCCACATTACCTCGACCCGCATACTACAACGATAGCCGCAAGAAAAGAACTAGAACTACGCCGTTTGCTCGACTGCAAACTTTGGTAGAAAAGCTAGCAAAGAAGGAAAAGCCGCCCGTGTCGGAAATTCTACGAAGGATAGGACGGGTGCCGGTCGAATCCCGTCTTGGGCCCCGAGTAGAACCCGCCGTCATGATAGAAAAGCCGAGCAAGAGAATGAAGGCTAGCCCGCCTGTCGTAGTATCGGGATTACGGATTAGGGAGGATACCACCTTCCGGCATTTGGCCAACGGACCATCCGGTCCTAGACCTTCTGTCGCTAGAAGGATGGTGTGGCGTCCCACTACGGGGCGATTGAGATTGAAACGAGCGGCCGAGAGAGAAAGTCTCGCCGGGAGGCTTGAATCCGAAGAAAGCGCTACTTGCGATGAAGGGGACTCGTGAAAAAGAACCCGGCAACCATCGCATGACAACCACGAAGATACACGGAAAGCTCCGCTAGAAGATGCCATGGAAAAGTTGAGAACCGAACATCCGACGGTTGGCAAAAGAAAGAGAAGAAAAGTTCGGAGATGAGATCGACTCATCGGAATTCATGAACAACGAATATGCGGAAATCAACATGGTTGAGACACGAGCTTCATCATCTTCTCGAGGTGCTCCTGCAGCCGCAGAAGAGAGGAGCCGGAGCGATGAAGAGACAGGCTTCGGGAAAAGGACGACACGATCGCTCGAATGGCGAAGAGGATGGAAGAGATGGCCATAGCTCCGGCCACTCTCCAAAGTCAAGTACAACCACATAGAGAGACACCCCCGAAGTCATTCACATCGTAGACGGAGGGAAGGAGATTACATCCGTCAATGGGGATGACCGGCTAAAAGGATACAACACAAAATATGATCCCCGAAAAGGATATCAAGAACTTGGTAGAGCGACGGGTGCGAGAAGCCTTGGCACAATCGAAGAACGGGACATCCATTCGGACGGGTAGACCTTACCGGAAGAATTCGACGCTGTCCAATACCCGAAGGGCTTCGTACCACCTCCGTTTAAGACCTTCGACGGAGCCAGGAACCCCGACGGCATGTTGCACACTTTCGTGCCGAGTTGTTGCAATGCCGGCGGGAGCGATGCGCTACTCTTCCGACAGATTCGTTAGCGGTCTGTCGGGGATCGCCTTCGGCCGGTATGCGAGTTACCCAACGGATGCGTAACAACATTCTCGAGCTAGAGAGCCTCTTCATTAAGCGATTTGCGGAGCTCGGCACCACATCACTATAGGTGATTTAGTGGTAGAGAAACAAAGGCCGAATGAAACTCTAGTGGATTACATACTTCGATGGAGAAATTTAAGTATGAAGTGTGAACCACAGCTGCAAGAACAACATGCGGTCGGCATCTTGCTTAAAAGCATTCACGGCCCGATAGCACTTCTCCTCGAGGGATTCATTATTAAGACTTTTGAGAAGTTGTTAAGCAAGGCCGGAAGCTTGCAAGAAGAGGCGAAGCAATTAAGTTTTGCCGACAAGATGGACGAGCGAAGCCGGTGAAGACCTTCGAGAAGAAATGCGGGATCGTTGCGGCGGTTGACAAAGGCAAGCAACCGATGCGAAATACCACCGAACGGCCACGAGCAACCACAACAAAATTACCGAGCAACCCCGGTCCAGCTATCGGTCGTCTCCGCGGTATGAACAACCGTCCCGTCCGCAACGTACATTGAGGGAGCTTCGAGCGAGAGAATATCCGTTCAAGAATGAAGCGAGTACCAAAGATGTTCCGTAGCTTAATGAAAACTCCAGATTTCCAGTCGCGAGCCCAAAAGACCGGAGGAAGTCAACAAGAAAGGTGATCCCAACTTTTGCCCCTACCATCGGATGCTTGGGCACAAGATAGAAAGACTGCATTACCTTCAAAAGTTGGCTCAACGACAACCTTCGGAAAGGAAATATAACAATCCCGAAGGAGTACATGAAGGAACCCCGGAAAGGAGGTTCCGTCGATGTTATCTCAGCCGATCCCGTCATCCCGATAGATCCCTATGCAAGCGATGATGGATGGACTACCGCTCGGACGAGATCTTCGAAGAAGATTTTAGACAACATCCGAACTCGCTTCGGTGCGAGCTTCAACTCGAGTTCGAGACCTGTTAAGCCGATACTCATCACTTGCGATAGAAGAACCACCTCGACAGGAGAAAATCGAAGAGAAGAAGAAAATTGACGAAGAAGAGGGGACCGAGATTCCTAAGGCTAGACTAGGGGTCGCTTATCCTAGGATAGTTGTTTCGATTCGGGGGAGAAATCCCTCGAACCTCCGATTTTGTATGATTATCTCGCTCACTTCGGTGGGATCATATAATGATAAGGGTGATGGCGTTGGCTACGTTTTGATCGTTTCTAACGATTACGTAACTAGCGACAATCCGGGCGTCGATTTCGATACCAACAACAATTCTCAAATCATACAAGATCTCGACGATCAAAATGACGAAGAAGGCATCCATCAAGGAGGCTACGAGAGTTCAACAAGCAACGGATCTATCTCGTGAGTTTCGAGGAACTCCGGTTACGATAGAGTTAGAGCCTTCGGATTTGGAAGATAATCCGGAAGAGCCGGTCATTCCGATTCGGGAGGAGACACCGACAAACTCGACACTAGATTCGGAAGAAGTTACGAAGTCAACCTAAGAAGTGGAAAAGTTCTACCTCCAAGAATGGGTCCAAAAGACAAAGGAAAGCGGGTGGTTGTTCAAGAAGAACCAACCCGGCGGAAGACATACTCGTTCGAGAAGAAGCCGAGACGCATGGAAACAAAGTGGACTACAACGTGCTAGCCCATCTTAGGAAACTACCGACAAGCCGAGCATTTACAATGCTCTCATCTTATCAAAGGAGATGAGGGAAGCTCGATCGAGGCCTTACTTGATCCGGAAATTTGCTTAGCTCGAATGGCCGGAGATTCCTTAGATGAGGTTTGCTCGTTAAAGGAACGACGAGGTGTTACCTTCACGGACAATGACCTACTACTTGGGACAGCGGATCACAACCGACCGTTGTACATTTCGAGTTACAATTGGGAAGTTTACGCTCTCCGGAGTTTTGGTGGATCCGGGAGCATCAATCAATATAATGAGTCTTCGAACACTAGCATACTTGGAAATTGATGCTCGTGAGCTCGAGGCCGACAAAATGTTATTAAGAGGATTCGACCGGAAAGGAGAAAGAGCCCTCGGGTCAATAACGCTGTCGATGAAGACCGGTGACTTAGCAAAGACAACCGCAAAATTTCACATAATCGATTCAGAAACGTCGTTCAACGCTTTGCTGGGCCGACCGTGGATACATGAAAATAGGATGGTACCATCATCTCTACACCAGTGCATCAAGTACTACGATGGAGGGGAACAGTGCATCAAAGGTGACTTGCAACCATTCTCCATACATGAAATTGGAATCCATGAAGATGCAGCTTATTATGCACCGCCAAAGAAAACAATCTTCTCCAGAAATACCGTAACAAATGAAGCAAAGAAAGTTCGAGACAACGAAGAACCTGAAGTTCTAGTCCAACGAGTCACTCACCACTCCCTTCGGCGAGATGGTGAAGGTTTCTCCACAACTCGCATCCGAGGTCGAGGCCGGGGACGAGGTCGTGGTAGAGACGCTAGGACAATTGGACGAGAGGAAACCAACCATCAATGTTGATTGGGATGATAGTTACGAAGAAGAAAAAGAAATCAAGCAAGAAGCGACAACAATAAGTCGAAAGAAGCCGCAATACAAGATCTCCTCGAAGATGAAAAGAATGAAGAATACAAATCGATGTACGAGAAGATTAACCACTATGTACATACTATGACCCTAACCCCGATCCGATCCTAGCAAGATCGAGGGTATGGTGGTCAAAGAGGTACGTAATGACGGTGCAAAGCCGATCAAATTCTACCGTGGTGCTTCATCCTCCGAAACTGAAAATAATGTACAATTCGAAGATGTCACTTCATCAGAATTAATGGAATTACCTTTTGAGTGGTACTCTCCCTGTGTTCAAAATTTAATTCAACGTGGTTTCTTACCTCGACAATGGACAAAGGCCAATCACAACATTTTGAAAAGTTATGGAATAACTCCGGTCGTCCACCCGATTCAAAGTATGGACTCGGATTCGGCACGGTAGGGTCGGTTGACGATGCTGAATTTTGTTTGGTTGTCACTTGCAAGTCCAATGAAAGCTGCATGGAAACTACGGACGAACTCGAAGATTTACAAAGTGGAGACGCTCCACCGGAATTCGAAGAAGAAATTAAATCCACGATAGATGAGTTAACGGAAGTTAACTTAGGTACTAGCGAAGAGCCTAGACCTACCTTTATTAGCTCCTTACTCAACAAAGAAGACTCCGAAGAAATAATCAAGTTACTAATGGAATTTAAAGACTGTTTTGCTTGGAGCTACGATGAAATGCCAGGATTAGCCCCAGAGGTTGCAGTCCATAAGCTAGGAGTGGATCCTACTTCGTTCCCGATCGGACAAGGTCCCGGAAGAATGCGTCTAGAAATCGAACAACAAGTCATAGCCGAAGTTAAAAAGCTAATAGACGCTAAATTTGTCCGTGAAGAACAATACCCGACTTGGTAGCCAATGTAGTGCCGATCGGAAAGAAGAATGGTCGGATCGGAATGCGTGTAGACTTCGAGAGATTTAAACAAGGCATGTCCAAAAGATGAATTCCCTCTACCGATTCCAGAGCCGATGATCGATATTGCTTCGACACATGAAATATTCTCATTCATGGATGGATCTTCGGGATACAACCGGATAAAAATGGCTCCGGAAGATGAAAAGCTTACGGCATTCGAAACGCCGATCGGAGTATTTTGCTACACGGTGATGCCATTCGGACTGAAGAACGCGGGAGCAACCTACCGGAGAGCAATGACAAGAATTTTTGATGATCTCATCCACAATCAAGTCGAATGCTACGTGGACGACGTGGTCATCAAAAGCAAAGTAAAGGAAAACCACTCGTATGATTTGAGAATTGTTTTCGAACGATTAAGACAATTTAACCTTAAGATGAATCCCTTAAAATGCGCCTTCGGCGTCACCTCCAGGAAATTCTTAGGATTCGTTGTCCAGACATCGTGGAATTGAAATCGACCCGGAGAAGATTAAAGCCATCTTAGAAATGCCGCCTCCCAAAACCTTAAAACAACTACGATCTTTTCGAGGAAGCTGGCATATCTTCGACGCTTTATCTCGAAGCCTGTCGAGTAGGTGTCAGCCTTTCTCGGCACTAGTTAAAAAGGACGCCAAATTTATTTGGGAAGAGAAATGCCAGAAGGCCTTCGAAGACATTAAACAATATTTAATGACACCTCCTCGTCTTAGCGACCCAGTCTCGGGTAGACCGCGATACTTTACACCGCGGCTTTAGATGATTCCCTCGGAGCCACGTTAGCCAGAGTCGATGATGAGGGTAAAGAAAATGCTCTTTACTACTTAAGCCGTCGTTTACTTCCGACGGAAGTAAGGTATCCCGCAATTGAAAAGCATTGTTTGGCCCCGATCTTCGCCGCTCGAAAGCTCGGGCACTACATGCTTTCTCATAAGGTCAACTTGATTTCGAAGTTTAATCCATTGCAATACTTGATGACTCGTCCAACACTTTCCGGCGGACTTGCCGGATGGTCAATGATATTATTGCAATTCGATATAACTTTCGTGCCTCCGCGTGCTTAGTAAAGGGACAAGTCTTAGCGGACTTCCTCGCGAGCACACCCTTTGCCGGCCGAATCTCCTCTCGATGACGATCCGCGGATGAACAAATAATGAACCTAGAAGACCTTGACGATCGACGTTGGGAATTATATTTTGACGGAGCATCTTACGCACACAAAGACGAAGAATCGCAAGTGATAGTGCCGTAAGGCGGGAATCGGGCTAATCTTTATAACACGGAGCGGGGGATGTTAAGATACTCCTACCACTTGACGAACCGTGTACAAACAACGAAGCGGAATACGAAGCCCTCATAACGGGATTGGAATTAACCATTCGAATGGGGATAACGGACATCAACATCTACGGGGATTCACGGTTAATCATTCGACGGATCGCCGGACGATACAGAATTCTAAAGCCGAGACTCGAACAATACTTCCGGTATGCCATACGAGTGTTGGAACAGATTCCAAATGTGACAATCTACAAAATTCCTAGAAAAGAGAATGCTTTAGCGGATGCTTTAGCCCGTCTCGCAAAAGAATTTCACTGTTTGCAAGATGAATCGGTGGAAGTGTCGGTTCACGGACGTCGGGTCCTATCACGGCTCGACATAGACACGATACACAAATCGGCAAAAGAAAAAGAATCGATTGCAGCGATGACGAGAAAACACGGAAGATTGGCGACGGCCATTGATGAACTACACTGCCAAACAGGGAAAGCTACCGGACGATAGGTCGGCTGGCCCATCGGATCGAAAAGAACTTCTGTCTTACGCATTAATAAACAACACATTATACGAGAAGGTCTTTTGATCGAATGTGGCTAAGGTGCCTAAGCGGGTACGAGGCCCGTGAAATTGTTAAAGAGGTACATTCGGGACTGCGTGGCGCTCACCGGTCGGGTCCAAAAATGAAGATGAAAATTAAAAGACTAGGGTACTACTGGCCTCGATGATGACCGACTGCATGAAAATCGCCAAGAGCCGTCACCAATGCCAAGTGCACGGAGTGGTTCTACACCGACCTCCAAATGTGCTACACCCGACAATTGCGTCGTGGCCATTTGAATGTTGGGGCACGGATATAGTGGGTCCGATAGAACCACCATCTTCAAAAGGACATCGCTTCATTCTTGCGGCTACGGATTACTTTTCCAAGTGGGCGAAGCGGTTCCACTTAGAGAAGTGAAAGCACACCACGTGCTACGGTTTTTCAAGAACCAAGTTGTCTACCGTTTCGGAGTGCCGCGCGGGATCATCTCGGATAATGGGTCGGCATTCGAAGCACACAAATCAACAATTTTGTCGGGAGACACGGAATCGGTCGGCGATACTCGACAATTTACTACCCGAGAGCAAACGGTCTCGGCGAGGCTTTTAATAAAACTCTCGTTCAAATCTTAAAGAAAACCTTGGACGATAATAAGAGAAATTGGCACGAGAAATTGTTAGAAGCCTTATGGGCTCTACGGACAACCTTCGAACTCCTACTCGAAGCTACACCTTACGCTCTAGTGTATGGGTCCGGCGAGTGTTACCTTTAGAGGTTCGGCTTCCTTCACTCGAATTGCGAGTTGCAAACAAGATCACGACGAAGAAAACGCCGGATTACGACTCGAAGAATTAGAAAGCTTGGAAGGGAAAAGACTTGCGACACAACAGAATTTAGAACTATACCAAGCTAAGATGGTTCGAGCCCATGACAAGGCGGGTCCGCCGAGAACCTCGAAGTTGGTGACTTAGTTCTCGTTCTCGAGAGACCTATTCTTGCACACCGCAAGATAGGAGGAAAATTTGAACCCACTTGGGAAGGACGGTTTGTGGTTGAAGCGGTATACTCGGGAGGTTCCTACCGGCTAGTGAATTGCCGGGGAGAACGACATATGCTTCCGATCAACGGACGATACTTGAAAAAGTATTACGCTACCGATGTTTCGAAGGAATGAATTCTTCATCCCTAAGAAACACGGGCGAAGTAATTACTTGTGATTGGGTCCGAACCCGAAAAATGATAAAATGTGCTAAAATAAATAAATAAATAATAATAAAGTTTTCCCGTTTTCTTCTCCAAATCAAAGTCCCTTTTACGATCTTATCCTACTTCATTCCTGTTAAAATATAAGAATAATAAAAAATGTATCTTTAATAAACATTTTCTTAATGTTCTTGTTCTTAGTACAACCCCCGATCCTTTTCCTTGTCTTTTCGCGGGGAAATGTCGAACGGGCGGTTGGTCTTGAACTTTAAGAATGGCGTAAGCCTTGCACTCGATGAAAAGAGGGTGAAAGATGGAGCGATAATCGAGATTGACTCGGATTTCGCACCGGCGAGGCCTACGATACGAGGAAAGTGAGCGGGTCCCGCGATTCGCAGAAGAAGCTGCCGGACGGACGAGTGATGAAAGTGGGTGGCCCAAGCCACCAATCCAACAACAAGAAAAGAAAAGCAAACAATGAAGAAGATAAAAAAATGAAGTCCGTAGTCGCTACAGCGGAGGGCAGGCTTGTCAACGCCGCGCCCACAGAGATTCAAGAAGTGCGGAGAGCTACTTTCACAGCCACGCAAAGAAGAAATAAGAATCGCCGTATCCGTAAGATGTTAACAAAACTAGCTGCGGACCAGCGCGACGAGACAATTGCTAATGCCGAGCACACACATTTCAAGGACACCGGTTCACCGGGAACTCGAAGAAAGGAGGCCAGCTCCTAGGATAACGAAAGAACCGGGGAAATCTCCGGAAGATCGAAGAAAGAAGGCTACCACGCCACCGGATAGAACCACCAATAATTCATGACCTTGTTGCGAAGCAACCCGGGGGATGTCCCGACGAGCATCATCCACGAGGAGCCGAGGTATGCGGGGGAACGTGAAGGGATTGAACCATATATCCCACAATATGTCACAAGGCCTCGCCATCCGCAGATCATTCCGGAATACGAGCTGGAGAGAATGCGGAATGTTGAAAAGAAAACTTTTGAATACTTCGAGAGAATTAAAGGAAGAAGGATCGACATACTAGAGGGCCTCGAGCTACATGCCGACGTATTCTCGGAGTATGAACAACGAGCAAATCGTGGATTGTATCCGGGATGCGAAAAGAATGGGCCGAGCGAGGCCGCCCGAGGAAAACACATACTCGGAACCCCGGAGATGGATGCCAGGGAAAGGAAGAATCACAATACAATGCGGATGCTGCTACAACTTTGCTGAAGACAGAAAGGGAACCCCACCGGGGATACTCCATCATGGGCAAGTAGATCCGATGTCATTAGTCATCAGGAGAATGGTAAAAAGATTGATAACATGGAGGGTACTGCCAGCAGATTGCATACCCAATAGCTGCATTATCAACATCTACAAACGAGGTGACTGCATACCCCCACATATAGATCACCACGACTTCGTCGGACCTCTCGCACGAGTCTCTTTCTTGAACGAGTGTGACATCATGTTCGGATCCGACCTCCGGATAGCGAGGCTCGGGTGAGTTCGAGGGCCGATAAAGATACCTTTACCGGTAGGTTCCGTCATGATGCGAAGGGCAACGGAGCGGATATCGCTAAGCATTGCATACCGGGAGTGCCGGTGAAGCGGATCTCGGTTACTTTCGGGAGAATGGACGACAAGAAGACACCTTACCATTTCCAGACCGGACACTAGAGCTAGAGAACCTCCGGCCTTACGAGCTGTGAGTTACATGGGAAATATCACACCTCCAACGTACATCCAACCGGCATCCTTGCCAAGGATGGCTTGGAAGGTGATGTTATAGACCATGTACCTCACTATTCAGACATGGATTTTTGACAGATGATTCTTTTGATGGATCAACAAAGATCATACACAGTCCGTTTTGAGTCTACGTGGATTGTATGAAATATATTCCAAGACTGCACTGCTTTAGGATTCTTTTCCTATTGCACTGAAATACATCAAAATTCAAACTTTTGGGTCGAGGATTTTACATCCAAGACTGCACTGCTTTAGGATTCTTTTCCTATTGCACTGAAATACATCAAATCAAACTTTTGGGTCGAGGATTTTACATCCAAGTACCGCTTGCTTTAGGATTCTTTTCTATTGCCTTGAAGTACATCAAATCAAACCTTTTGGGTCGAGGATTTTACATCCAAGATCGCACTTGCTTAGGATTCTTTCCCTACTGCACTGAAATACATCAATTCAAACTTTTGGGTCGAGGATTTTACATCCAAGACTTGCACCTTTTAGGATTCTTTTCTATTGCCTTGAAGTACATCAAATCAAACTTTTTGGGTCGAGGATTTTACATCCAAGACTTGCCTTGCTAGGATTCTTTCCCTACTTGCCTTTGAAATACATCAATTCAAACTTTTGGGTCGAGGATTTTACATCCAAGACTGCACTGCTTTAGGATTCTTTCCCTATTGCACTGAAATACATCAAAATTCAAACCTTTTGGGTCGAGGATTTTACATCCAAGACTGCACTGCTTTAGGATTCTTTCCCTATTGCCTCTGAAATACATCAAAATTCAAACCTTTTGGGTCGAGGATTTTACATCCAAGTATCGCATTGCTTTAGGATTCTTTCCCTATCTGCCTTTGAAATACATCAATTCAAACTTTTGGGTCGAGGATTTTACATCCAAGACTGCATTGCTTTAGGATTCTTTCCCTGTGCACTCTGAAATACATCAAAATTCAAACCTTTTGGGTCGAGGATTTTACATCCAAGTACCTTTGCTTTAGGATTCTTTCCCTACTTGCACTCTGAAATACATCAATTCAAACTTTTGGGTCGAGGATTTTACATCCAAGATCGCCTTGCTTAGGATTCTTTCCTGTGCACTTTGAAATACATCAAAATTCAAACCTTTTGGGTCGAGGATTTTACATCCAAGACGCATTGCTTTAGGATTCTTTCCCTACTGCACTTGAAATACATCAATTCAAACTTTTGGGTCGAGGATTTTACATCCAAGACCGCATTGCTTTAGGATTCTTTTCCTATTGCACTTGAAATACATCAAATTCGAACTTTTGGGTCGAGGATTTTGCATCCAAGCTGCCTTTGCTTTAGGATTCTTCCCTATTGCCTTTGAAATACATCAAATTCAAACTTTTGGGTCAAGGATTTTACATCCAAGACCGCACTTGCTTTAGGATTCTTTCCTATTGCCTTGAAATACATCAAATCGAATTCCCGGGGTTAAGGATTTTACATCCGAGACTGCATTGCTTTAGGATCATTTCCCTATCGCAATGAAATACATCAAAATCAAACTCTTGAGGTTAAGGATTTTACATCCAACACCGCACTACTCTGAGATCTCTTCTCATTGCAACGATTCAATCGAATCAATTCAATTTTCTTTCAAGGTTGAAGATGTTACATCTAAAACCTCAGAATTCCAATTTTCATTTCAAATCAAATCCTTCAAATCAATTTTGACAAACTTCAATCTAAAAAAAAAAAAAAAACACTCCAAGTTGAAATCTAAACTCACACATCAAAACATAAATCTAAAACAAAATAAAATCTAAATCGAAATTCTCCCAGGTCATGTGATTTGGGATTCACCTCCTTTTCTTTTCCCCAGCAAGAGTTCAGGTATCTCCAGTTTTGGGAACATACCCGATACTCCCCAGCGGAAATTCTTTTGCTTCGTCCTAAGTTCGTCACTTGGACATCTGTGTTGGTTTTGTTGATCGCTTCGGTCAACACCAATACGCGCGGTTTGCTCCGTCAGCTCACCACACCTATTGGGGGTCCATTTGTTGACCTCATTTTTGATGAGGTCTTCCCTTCTTCTTTTAGTGCTTAGGATCTAGCCTTAGGCTTTTCCTTTGACTATCTTAGAGGACTAGAATTGGGATCCACCATCTAGAATTTCAAACCACTTCTAAACTCCCTACAAACTCCACAAACTTAACCATAGACCCCTAATCACCTAGAGGGTTGAAATCGAATGTGGAAGTTTAAAGGATGAGTTCTATAGGACTCTTTGGCCTTAGGACCGCTCACAGGTGGCACAGTGCGGTGAAGGGGCTGACTTACACTACACTTACACACTACATTTCCACACACTTCCTAAAACCACACCCATACCCAACTTAACCTCCCGACTCATGTAGGTGATTCACATGGATGGTCCTTAACCCCCAAGCCCTTGGCTAAGAGGGTTAGGAACAACATAGTGAATGCCTCGAAATGAGTCCTCTCATGGCTCATATGGGCTTGAAATGGCTTCATGGCTCAACCAAAATGATTTCTTTCCACCTAAATTCACCCGATCTTCAATTTCCCAAATTTTCGATTTTTGACCCCGAGACCCTACACCTACTAAACCTACCCAAAACCCTTGAAATTACCCAAATTTTTGCAAAATTTCCAAATTACCCAAAATTTTCCAAAATCAATCCCAAACATCTCCACATCACTCAAATTGATCATCCATACCCAAAAATACCAAAGATTCCAAAAATACCCCCCAATACCCTCCAAATAACCCAAAATACCCTTCTTGGCCTAAAAATCCAAAAATTCAAAAAATTCCCAGAAAATTCCAGAAAATCCCAAATATTCCCAATTTCATTTTGTCCAACTACACCATGGGCCAATTTTGTCAATTTACCCTACTTTTGTCAAAACCCCCAATTTGACCCATTTTAATCCAAAGTGAACCCGATGTCAAACCAAACCTACCCAATTGACCCCAATTTTGGTCCAATTCAATTCTAAACTTCAATTCAACATCCCCAATACCAATCTAGACCAAATCTAAGTCCAATTTGATTGACATTTGGATCCAATTCCACTTTTGACCTTAAGGCCCATTTTTTGACCTAAGCCCAGAACCTAACCCAAATGAACCCAAACCCCAAAAATCAAAGCCCAACCAAAGTCAAAACCTCTTTGAAACACTCCCATAAACACTTCTCAACAATAATTCTACATCAATTTCAACCCTAGCCCAACATTGGCCCAACTTGGCCCACTTGGACCTATATTGGCCCATTCACCAAAAGAATCAAATCCAACCCAATTCAAGCCCAAACTACCCCAAATTTGCTTCAAGTTACTCATGACACATCCATGAGCTAAACCCAACAATTATTTGGCCCAACCTTTTACAAAAATTTTCATCCATGAACACATTCATAAACTTAAAAGCCGCTTCCCTTAAACCCTTCTAAAAGCCAATTTCCTTCAAAATTCAATAAGCCCAAATCTACCCTAAAGCCCACATGACATCTCCATTTGTCATCCATTTAATTAAATCCATTACCTAAGTCCTAAAATCATCATTGAATTATTCCAAATGAAGCTTCATCCAAATTCCCATCAAATTACCAAAAATTTCTTAAAACCCATTTTTATGAAATTGACTCGGCTTTCCCCGAAGCCAAAGACAAGCCATGCAAGCCATTGACAAGCCACATGAAGCCATGGGAGGCTTGACATGTGACCATGCCATTAATGGTAAAAGGAGGGGCTCCTTTCCTAATCTTTCATTAAGCCTTTTTTACCTTAAGCATGTCGCACACTAAACCATGTTTAGCCACCTCATCATGGATAGAGACCACACCACTCTCTCTTGGCTGACCCAAGCTGATCCTCTCGGCCCAAAATCGAGGCCATGGGGAGGTGAACCAAGCCCAAAAGGTGGGTTGACCCATTTGGACCCAAAATAGGCTCATCCCCATTCCATTTCAATCCAGACTCCTTTACACATGGCAATTGCCGATTGATTGCACAAACCTCCGGCCACGACCCACCGACCACGAGGGTGACCCATGCACGGCCGGCCGGCCACCGGGCCGCCGGAAAACACCATGGCCGAGAGCTCACATGTGAGCCAACATTGAAATTCTCACTTGCTGAGCTGCCCACGTCCACAGTGGTCACCATGGCTGATCTTCTCCTCACCGGAGCAGGCGATCCCGAGCCACTAACTCTCCACGGGAGGCCCTCCACCCTCTCTATTTAAACTCCACCCCTCTCGGCCATGAGAGGAGCCAAGCACAAACCTTGCCAAAACTGCGCAAAATTGTTCCGGACCCTTCTCCACTCTTAGAGCACTTGATCCCAGGTGAGATCCCCCTGCCATTTCTCCTCTGCAAGCTCGATTTCGGAGTTGAAATTCCACCCAAAACCGGGACACTTCTCCACGGTGAGCCAATTCCCAAATTGATTGGCTCTACACCTTCACCGGACCAAGGGAAGGTGTCCACCATCAAAAGCCCCATCTCCGGAGCCACCCGGTTGCTCCGGCCTCCGAAGCTTTGTGATCGGGCTTGGTCGAAATCATATCCGGACAATTCCCCGGACCGGGAGACTTCATCCGGAGCTTGCTGGGACCCGATCGAAGGTGCAACAACTCTCGGATTGAAGCCACACTTCTACGAGCTAAGGTATGAGTTAACTCTCCATCCCGAGCTTCTGGAGATTCTCCATTTCAAATGCCTTAGTTTCGATGCATGTTAGCCGTATAGATGTGTTCGTCTCTTCAAGACGAATCCGTAGAGTATAAGAACGTAAAAATCCATTGAGAATCGAGTGAGATCTTAGGGATTTAGTGTGGACGGCTCTCGGGTGAGAACACTTGGGGACGATGAACGGATGCCGTCCATTCGATACACGCGCGCACGGACGGCCGGGATTGCGTCGGACCGGGGAGACGGTACGAGAACCGCGGGGCCCGGGCTGCCGACTCGGGTGGCGGCGTCGAATGGGAGCGCGACGCGTGTGCGTTCGGAGGCTGCCGATGTTGACGCGGCGCCGCGTGGATAAATAGATAAATAGGGTATTTTCTTATTTATTTAATTCCACTAAACTTCAAAAATTTATATCTCGTGTAGGAAAATCACAAAAATAAAATAAAAATTCCCTCTTGCTCGGTGAAGAGAGGAGAATAATGTGGAAAAGAAATCACTTAATTTCATCAAATATTTTATTTTTTATAATTTATTTACTCTCTGCATTGTTTTAATTCTCCATGCATGCATACAATTCACCATGGCATGAGACCATAGGAGCTTTTGAAGCCTCTCGAATTTGGGAACATTCCCTGAATTTTCCAAAGTCGGAGGCCATCCCTATGAAGAGTTCTTGATTTTTCAAGTTCAGGTCACTGTTTTGAGTATTTTAATTCCAGTAAATAGCATGTTGTGAAATAAATTCTAGGAAAATTTGGTGATGTTCCTTATGACCGAGAGAACCCTAGGAAAAATAGGTTTTGACTTAGTTTATTTAAAACAACCCTAATTGGCTTAAACACCCAAAATAGGTCTTTAATTAATTAGAATTAACCAGGCATCAAATTGACTTGAAATCAATTCTCCACTGACCTTTAGGATCAGAGGAATCCACCATAAAAATTTGAGGTCAATTGGACTTGGTTAACCCCACTAATTGGGTTGATTAAGTCACTTAGCCATTTTAAACTTTAAAAATTTATAACTTTTAAAATACTTTTCAAAAATTCACTAAATTGGTTTTGGAGCCTCTCTGATATCAGGGGAACCTAAGAAAATTAAAATTTCAATTTTCTGAAAAAGTTGATTTTTAATAATATTTTAATATTTTAATAATTAAAAAATAATAAAAATCACAAAAATAATAAAATTCACCAAAATGTCACATTTTGAATTTTAATCACATAGGAACAAACCCCATATTTTTCCTAAGTCTATTTAGTGAGATATTAAATTTTAAAGCCCTAGGGTAATTTTAAAATTAAAAAAATGTATTTTCTAGCATTTTCACTAAAATAATTACAATAAATCATAAAAAAATCAGAAAATTGCAAAATTTGCTTCTCTGGTTTCCTTGGTATCAGAGAGATTTTTGAAAAATATAAAATCCATTTTTCAACATTTATTTTATTTTTAAATTAATTAACACTCCAAAACTCAAAATAATTATATTAAAAATAATATAATTCAAAAAATCACTAAAATTGGTCCAAGTGCTTCTCTGGTCATTAGGAATGTCCCCTAATTTTCTTAAGGACAGAAACTTTCCCTTGGTCATGTTATTAAATTTTCCTTGAAAATCTCTATTTTCCACCAAAAATAATTATATAAATAAATTAAATACAGAAAAATCACATTTTCTCCTCTCATGTCTTTATTGACATATGAGTGAAGTCACATAAAAATTTCAAGTTCATTTGGGTTCAATTTAGTGAGTTATGAAATTATTAAGCTTAAAGGGTAAAATGGTAATTAAACTTTTAACCCTTAATTAAAACTTTAGGTTTAATAATAAAAATCAACAAGTAAAATATTTGATCTTAATCTGATTTGGATGACTGAAATTTAAATAATTAAAGGGTAGAAACCCATTAAATAATTTTAAAATGATTAAACTTTAATTAAATAATAGATTAAATTTAGAGGAATAATAAATTGGAATTATTAAAATAAGGGATATTTATTAGGAAGAGATTTATTCTTTAATTTAAAAAATCCCTAAACTAATTATATCATTAATACTCAATTTTTAATTAAAATGATAACTCAAATTTAAAATATTAAAAGACTTAATTAAATTATTAAACTCTTTTAAAATTTTAATTAAAATTAAAAATAAAGTAAATTAAAGATAAATTAAATTAAAATTAAATTAAATTTAACAATTAAATTAAATTAAATTAAATTAAATAATTAAATTAAATTAGATTAAATAATTAAATTAAATCAAATTAAACAATTAAATTAAATTAAATTAAATTAAATTAAATTAAATTAAATTAAAATTAAATTAAATTAAATTAAATAATTAAATTAAATTAAATCAAATTAAATTAAATTAAACAATCAAATCAAATTAAATTAAATTAAATTAAATTAAATTAAATTAAAACTCAATTAAAATTAAATTAAATTGAATTAAATATAACATCACCTAAAACGAAAGAAAATAAATTTAAAAACAACTTGAACACTATTCCAAATTTAAACTCTTTAACTTAAACCAGATCATTTGAATACTAACTTACCCTTGAAAGCTTTAGTTATTATAACTCCTAAATAAAACATTAAATGAAGTGTCACTTCACTCATAGGGTATTCAAATGTCCTAGTTCACTGAGCGAGTTAACAAAACTTGAAATTCTTGGACGATTAATTCATTTGTATAATTAAATTCATTTGGACTTAAAACAATCCTAGAAATATTGAAAAGATGTTTAAGATCCTTCTTAAGCACTTTCTCAATATGATAGGACATTTATAAGAATAATTGAATTTGATTATTCTTTGATGAAGAAAATCGTCCTTAAACCAAAACACAAAGAACCTAGACGTCATAGGAAATGACTAGCTATAGGATTAGGAATTTGGTAGAAAACCATAACCTTTCCCTTAGCCTTACCTAGGAACTTGCTTAAGTATGCTAATTGTGTTTTAAGTGCAGCTTGGGATGACGGGAAGACCCTCCAGGTACGCTTTTATTTTATTGCAATTTACTTTCTTGCAATTTACTTTATTGCAAATGCATTTTACTTTTCTTGCATGATAAAACAACCGTTGCATGAAAACCCACACCTTTAGGATAGTCCCTAAAACTCGAAACCAAAACTAAGTTAAAAGTCATTGCAAGATAAAATTCACCGCCACAACATTTCAAAATATAAAACAACTCAAAATTTAATCACAAACGAACACAAAACTACAATTGCAACTAAATTAAAACGCCCGTTGGATGATCGGGAATACCTCGGATGATGTAACCTACGTGTTGCTAACGGGATTTCCACGGTCTAAATGAAAGTGTGGAACTCATTCAGTTGAGTTTAGCAAATTCATCCGGACTAAGTGAATCCGATAAAAATAATGATGCCGGAAGGATGGAACCGTGGGATCTTAACCGGTGTCGTTATAATCAACTTTAAGATTTGTTTTAATCAAAATACAAAACACTTGGAAAATTAAGACTTCTCTAGACCAAAACACTTCTCTCATCTCCTGATTTATGACTTCTAAAACTAAACCTCTGCAACAATAAGGAACTTGGAGCATGGTGGGCAGCACGGCCATCGTCGTCAGCAAAACTTGAACCTACTTCAGCAAAACTTTTTTAGAATTAAATAACCAAGCCATAGGACTTCGAGGTAGCTTGCCTAGTGCAACATAAATCTTCAACTCTTCGTTAGGCATTTGCATTGCAAATTAAGCCCTAACCGGTCTTAGGATTCCGAGGTAGTCGTCCGATACGACAATAAACCCTCACATCTTCTAGGCTATTTGTTTGATTTTATCATACAAATATAAGTCCTAATTAATTAAAATTGGCAAGATTGAAATATCAAATAAACATTAGGACTTTCCTAAATTCAAACCAAATAATAGGATAGTCGGGAAATTATCGAAGTTCACTTCGAATCAGTGATTTCTCCTACCTCTCTTCCTTTGGATTCACAAAACAAAATGTTCCAAAATTTGATCCATTCCCTATTGAAATTCCAAAATTCAATCTTTGAAAACCTTAAACTTTGAAATTCTTGAGAGCAGAATTATTGGTTATTATCGAGAGTTTTCTTAGGTGATTCCCGTCACTTAAGATGTAATTAACTATAGGGGCTTGCCCTTATAGGGAATTTTAAAGAACCCGAGTAATATAAACCCCGTTTAATGTTTTCATATTAAGCAAGGGAAACTTGTCGGCTTATAAAATTGGTTCGCGGACCAAACGGATGTCACTAATCTTCTAGTTTATTTAATCAAGCCCCACCATCAAGCGGTGTGTCTATCCTTAGGGATAGATACACGGTTTGTGGTGCGGTGCTCGTTTATATAAACTATTTGGGATGTGAGGTCGGTTTAATCTCATATCTTAAAACCTTCAAATTTAAAATTATTTTCAAAATCAAATACTACTTTTTCAAATTATTTATTTTAATTAAATTAAAAATTCGCCGACAGATTTCTGTTAGGCGACCCCTCTTCAAAATAAAACACGACCTAAAAATATGCCGACATCTGTAAGTAACCAATCATCAGGGCACCATTTGTTAAGCCAGAATGACAGGTGGCCAAGACCCAGCTCCCAGGTAAACATTGATTCAGCTTGGGCCCTGACTTTGAGCATACAGGCCCAAATCTTAGAATCCCCCAATTTCCTGGTAACCATAGATGGATGTATGTCTTTGCAATATTTACCTTTCAAAAATTTAGCCCACAATGAGTTCTGAGATTTGAATTTAATCCAAAGCTTACACTGGTTCATTTGGGAAATGTGATTTAGACTTTTGAAACCAATTCCACCTGCCCAAACAGGTTTAGCCACCTTCTGCCAGGAAGTCCAGTGAATTTGCCTCCTCTTTCCTGACCACAGGAATCAGTTGAAAGTTCTTTCCAATTGTAGCTGAGTGGATTTCTTCATTGTGATCATCTATAGTATGTATGATGGGAAGGTTGTTAGTATGCTTTTGAGAAGAGTAATTCTCCCCCCACTGGAAAGAAAGGAATGAGACCAGCTGGAAAGTTGGGTCTGAATTTTCGCGGGATAGGTTCAAAGTGTGTCCGCTTACTCTACCCTTAAGGAGGGGAACTCCAAGGTAGTTCACAGAGTCATTGAGGCAAGAAAATCCAGAGTGTACTCCCTAATCCAGATTTTGAGACCAAGGGCGACTTGCTAGGACAGATAATATGGCATTTTTGAAGGTTCAGACTCATACCTGAGGAGGATTGGAACAGCTGTAGAAATTTCATAAGGTTCTTAACAGTATTCTTCTGAGCATTAGAAAAGATAATCACATCATCAGCATAAATGAAGTGGGAAATGTGTAAGGTAGATCTATGATGATATCCATGGTGGTGTTGTGAGTAAGATTGAGAATTCAGCAATCTAGATAGATAGTCCATAGCCCAAATAAAAAGAGTGGGGGACAAAGGATCACCCTACATTAGCCCTCTACTGGCCTTGAAGTTACCTCAAGATTGACCATTTAGAAGAACGGAGTGGCAGGTTGAGTGGAGCCATCTGTTTATAAGGTTACAGAACTGAGTAGAGAATCCTCTAGCTGAAAGGACATCCAACAGGAAATTCCAGTTGATGGTATCATAAGCTTTGCTAATATCTAATTTATAAATAAGGTTACCTCCCCTACAAGCCTTGTCTAAGTCCAACAGCAACTCCTGAGCAAGTAGGACATTATCGGATATAGACCTACCCTGGACAAAGGCAGATTGGTTAGGGGAGATAATCTTGTCCAGGTGTGGCTGAAGTCTATTAACCACGATTTTACTTATATTTTTGCTGATAACTGAGGAGAGACAGATGGGCCTATAATGGTTCCAAGATCTAGCAGCAGCAGATTTGGGTATCAACACAATATTAGAGTGACTGAAGTAATTGGGAAGATTTAGGCTCATGAAGAAGGATTGTATAGATCTGCTGACATCCCCTTTAATCAGGTTCCAAGTCTTTTTGTAAAATTCAGCAGTGAAGCCATCTGGTCCTGCCGTTTTGGAGCTGTCAATGGTAGAAAGTGCATTCCAAATTTCCAACTCAGTAGGTATATCAGTCAACATAAGGGAATTCACAAACTGCACCTCTTCCTCAAAAAAAGAACAATCCAGTGTAGCTCTCTCCACTTGGGGTTGATTCAGAAGGGTGCTGAAGAAAGAAACAGCATCTAGAGCAATGACAGTATTATCAGTAAGAAGAGTACCATCAGTAGATTTAATGGTATGAACAATGTTATATCTTCTCCTATACTTAATAAAAGCATGGAAGAATTTGGTATTCCTGTCCCCCTCCTTAAATATATTTACATCAACTTTTTGCTTTAATAGTTGTTCTTGTAGGTTGATGGCATTGAGTAGGTCCTCCTAGGCTTGACAAAGATTTCTTTCCAGTGATTCATCTCCCAGAACCTTCTCCTCCAGCAAATCAACTTTATTTTTAGCAGCCTCCACAGCAAGGAAAACATTCCCAATTGTATCCTAATTCCATTTCCTGAGGCCCTTAGCCACTTTCTGATGAAGCAAACAAAGGTTGGTCCATTGGTCAGGTTGATGGATACCAGTCCAGAGAGAAGCCACTACCTCCAAAAATGAGGTTTGAGAAGACCAGAAATTGAGATATCTGAATGGATGCTGCTGGTGGGTGTGAGATGGTGCAGTGATAGTAAGTAGTAATGGTCTATGATCAGATCCTGCAATTGGGAGATGAGTGACAAAGGTATGGAGAAACTGGGAATGCCAACAATCATTAACCAGGAACCTGTCAAGTCTCTTCCATAAGCTCCCTCTTTTCAAAGTATAATCAGGTCCATTGTAGCCAAGGTCGAATAGAGCGACTCGTGTAATATTATTACCGAAGGTGTTCATTGTAGAAATATTAGGAGCTCTCCCACCCAACTTTTCAGCAGAGTTAGTAATGCAGTTGAAATCTCCCCCCACTAACCAGGGTAGATTCTGGTTAGTGCCAATGGAATGAAGCTTAAGCCATAAATCTTGTCTATCATATTTGGAACAGCCTGCATAGATAAATGAAGCCACTCCATTTTGACCATTGAGCTGGAAAGAGAGATGAATGAATTGCCTATCATCAACTAAGATAGACCAATTGAGTTTAAATCTGCACAAGAGCCAGATTTTATTACTGATATTTGAAAAGTAAGAGAAGCCATGGAAATTTTTAATGATCTTTTCAGGGTACTTGTGAACCATAGGTTCAAGTAAAACTATGCACCAAAATTTATACTTTCTATTGAGGTTAATAAGTCTTTGGAGAGACAGAGGGTGAGCAACCCCTCTAATATTCCAGCAAATAAAGTTAATCATTGGGGTGTTTGGTTGGTGGATGGATGGATGATTGAGACTTGGATCTGGTTTTGCCTCTGGTGACCGATCGTGGAGCCGCAACCAGGAGATTTGCCACCTCATCGGAAGATGGGGTGGGATGTAGCATCAGTAAGTCTTTATGATTCTTTCTTTTCTTCTTTGGGGTAATGACATGGCACTTCCCTTCCACCAAATTCTCCTTATGATCAACAGGCAACTCTTTGGAGGAGGGGAGGTGAGAATAGATACAGGGTTACATTCTTCCCTCACTTTCCCCATAGGAGAGGAGACATGAGGGGGTGGAAAAATAGGGGGTGATGAAGGCTCAGATGAGATAAGAGTAGTGGGTTCAGTGAAGAAATTATTGGAACAAATAAGAGTGGGAGAAGGAGTAGTAGGAAGGGTAGGATTAGGATAAAGTAAAGAAGGTGTAGGTGACAAGGGGTGAGCTGGAGAAAAATTCACTGGATTTGGGGGTACAGTAGAGATAACAGTGGGGAGAGTGGGAGAAATTGGGGTAATAGGATTGGGAACAATATCAGTTGGTGATAAGGGGACATAGGGAATAGTTACTGGATTGGCTACAGGTAATAAAGACAAGGGGGATGGGAGGGGAACTGAAGAATTGGGTAAGGAGACTGGGGCAGGTCCAAGCAGGCTAGAAGAAGGATTTCTGACAGCAGGGGGAGGATGAGAGGCTCCTGAATATGGAGCCCTCTTAGGGGGTGGAAGGAGTCTGAAAAACCTATCTAAAGTGTGTCCAAACATTCTACAGTGGCTGCAGTAGTAAGGTTTCTGTTCCATAACAACCTCCTGCCAGGCTGCATCCTCATGAGAACCCACCCAAATTCTAGTTACTTCAGGAAAGGTTACATCTCTTTCCACTAAGACCCTTGCAGCAGCAGGTCAAGCTCTGTTAACAGTAGGGTTATCTACCCTCAAAGGAGTACCAAGTGCCTTGGCAATATTGAAGAGTGCATTTTGGTTAAAGAACCTATAGGGAAGCTCAGGGAATTTAAACCAAATTGGCACAACAGGTGGTTCATTTTTAGGATTGAAATCAGGTGTCCACTTATCAGCCTCATCTCAGAACCAGCAATAGTAATGGCCTTCTTAGCAAACAATCTTGCAAAATCCTCCTCAGTGGATAATTGTATTAGTAAATGCCTTCCAACCAGTAAACCCAGCTGCCAAAAACCCATAAACTTGAGTGAGTTAAAATACTGTCTTACTAGCTCCATCCTTGGATGTCCCAAAGCAAATTTGCCTATGAGGGTCAGCTTGACTTCATCATTAAGTTGATTGAGTTCTGGGTCAGTGAAGAACACAGCTGGTTCTCCATCCTTTGTACCAGTAGGATGAATAAAAGTGCAAGATATTCAACCAGCAGCTGCATCATGAAGGTGCTGGGGAAAGAAGGTATTTTCAGGGTTGTTTTCAATATTTCTTCTATTGCCAACCACACTAGCAAAAGTGGCTTTGGCCCATTGAATGTTAGTTTCTAAATCTACTGGGGGATCCATTAAAGTGGATTCCCAGCAGTCAGGGACCAAAAACCAGAAGAGAGAACTTCTGTCCCCAGAAGTGCCAGAACCAAAGACTGAGCAATGTAACGATAAAATTTGAAAAAAGGAAGCCCGGGAAGCTCCTTCCACACAAAGAGAGCCAAGAGAGAGCTTCACAGCAATGACCAACCACCTCCAGCTACCAGCAGCCTTACCTCCTCCCAGGTCCACCACCAGAAAACGTGCCGCCGGCGAGCTCATGCTAGAAACCCTAGCAGAGCAAGTTTCCCAGCCCGCCACCATGTTTATATATATATATATATATATATATATATATATATATATATATATATAAATTTACATTTAAATTTATATAATATTATTTTTTTATTTTATATATTTTAATTATAGTATATTATTTTTAAATATAATTTAATTAGATAAATATTTAATAGTTAAAAAAAATTTTATATATATATATATATATAATATCATTTTTTTTAAATATTTTAAGTATAGTATATTATTTATAAATATAATTTAATTATAAAAATATTTAATAGTTAAATAAATTATAAATAAATAAATATATATGTGAATATATAACTATATATCTTTATATTTATATATATATATATATTTATTTATGTAAAATTATTTTTTTATTTTAAATGTTTTATGTATTGTATATTATTTATAAAAATAATTTAATTATAAAAATATTTAATAGTTAAGTAAATTATAAATAAAAAAATATATGTAGGTATATATAAATATATAAAAATATATATATATATATATATATATATATATATATATATATATATATATATATATATATATATATAATTTTATTTTTTATTTTAAATTTTTGAAATAGAATATATTATTTTTAAATATAATTAAATAATAAAAAAATTAATAATTAAATAAATTATAAATATAAATATTTATATAGCTATATATAAAAATTTTTAATAGTTAAATAAATTATAAATAAATAAATATATATGTGTATATATAAATATATATATATATTTATATAATATTATTTTTTTTAAATAATTTAAGTACAGTATATTATTTATAAACATAATTTAATTATAAAAATATTTAATAATTAAATAAATTATAAATATATATATATAGGTATATATATATATATATATATATTATTTTCTTTTTAAAAGAAAGAGCGTCTTATGGCTCCCTATGCGTTGATAACATGTAATGTTACAAAAAGAGGGGGGGAGGTGACGCTCTTAAATTTTCACCCAGAAGGGTTTGACCTCCACGGTATAACTCGACGCCAAAAAAAAGAGCTATCATTGTAACAATAACAAAAAACACAACAAGTTTAATCTCATATCCAAAAGAAAATATCAGGTAGCACGTCATGAATATCACAAGCAAATTAAAATGTGGCTGCACATAAACAAAACTCCAGCAAGCAAACAACTGGGCAAAGAAGAAATATTCCTCGCTCCTTTTTCTGTGGATTTCAGTAGAGGCAATAAAAGAGTGATGGAGAGTTGATGGAGAGTATATCACCACGAAGCTGAGGTCCCAAGTATGCAGTAATAACTTCCTCCATGCAGGACGCTGGAGAGCATGTAATGGTTCGAGCGCGCTCCAGGTACATGCAGGTATGGAAAAACATACATATAAGGTTTTTATATATATGTAAGGTTTATATATGTGTGTGTGTTTGTGTGTGTAAGCCTGTGCAATTCGGAAGAAATCAAACAGCAAATGGCCAACGGCAAAAGAGTTTGCATAGTCTTTAGATAGCAAAATAAAATATGTCACACATTAACTGAAAGGAATAGAAACCATGACATAAAAAGATTGCTTCATATAAGGATTGCTGCATGTATTTATATATATATATAAAGCTATATATATAAATATATTGAATATAAAGTTATATAGATAAATATATATAACTTTATATACCATAACTGTATATATAGAATTCATATATATATAAACAACAATTTCTATATATAGATATTTTGACATATCTATATCTATATATAGTTATGAACAAATTTATACATTCATATCTATAAATATATATGTATGCATATATAACAAAGGGGTCATACCAGTTACTGCTCAAATAAAGAATAAGAAGATCAAGAGAATCAAAGAATTGGTATATCCACATTATCTCCATTGAGCAAAATCGATAGGTCCGGGAGCGGGTTAGTACCCACCAAAATCTGAGCGCTTAAAAAACTGAGATTGGCCAACCATTTAGCTGGTCTATTTCCTTCCCTGTAGATGACATTCTAACTGACCGAGATATGAGAATTGATGTATTTAATGTGATTTATATAATATATAATATCTCACAGTATCGATATATTATTAGTTAAAGCAAAAAATAAATTGGATGAATCCACCTAAAAAATAACGCAATGTCAATTGAAACACACCGCAATAGAGACCGCCAACATTAAGGCATGTGCTTCAAACTGCAATGGAGTGTCTGCAATACAAGGGGAAGAAAAGAAGAGCATGCATTTTTTTTCTGAATTACGAGCAACTCCACCAACCCCTGCTTGGGACGTTCTCCAACTCCAATCGACATTAAATTTAACCAAACAAGTATTGGGCGGCCGCCATCTCACCAAAATAGGGAGTTGCAAAGAGGTAACTGTCTCATGAACACTGTGGTCAAAATGTGTAATACCCGAGAAGAAACTAGCCTTCATATTACTTAGCTTATAAACCTTGTTAACATAGAACAAAATGTTGGAGAAAATAATATTGGAAGAAACCGAAGTGCATTTATGATGAATGGCATTTCGTGCCATCCATAAAAACTAGCAAATAATAAATGGATAGATGGTAAAAAAATGATTAGGCTGGCGATCGAAAGCCCATAAGTCATTTAAATCCTCATCCAGACGGGCATAAGTGCCAAACCAACAACCCCCTTTCATCCAAATAGAACGAGAGAAAGGACAAGTAATAAAAATGTGACGTAAAGACTCTTCCTCCATCTTACAAAAACAACATCTAGAAGCTAACCGAAGTCCTTTCAACTTAAGAATATCATCACAAGGCAAAAACTTATGAAAAATTCTCCAGTCTAAAAAAGACATCGAAGGGGTTAAAGCATGTGACCAAATGCACTTACCCCAAGAGGTTGGCTGAAAATGATGTAAATGGTAGTAAACTGTCTTTGAGATAGTCTTATTTGATGCAAATTCCGTTATAGGATAGTCAATCTTAGTCGAGCCAAAAGGGATGGTTGATATAAAGCTAGCATTATCGGCTCCAACTAGTTGATGGAAAAGCGAGATATTCCAAGTGTGGTCCTGCCAAACATCAAACATAAGAAGATCATCGTCGTTAACATCCGGTCCAGGAATAAAATGAACCGGAGACTAAGTATCATGCCAAAATGATATGTTACCATTGCCTAAGTCCCAGTAAATAAGGTTTTTAGCCCAATCTCTGCAAGATAAGATTTGCTTCCACATTCTAGAATCACCCTTCCTCTAGACAACGAGAGAAGGGTGATGATTCCTGTAATATTTATCATGCATAAAGGAAGACCATAACAAATCATGCTTACAAAAATTGAATCAATGTTTGAATAAATTAATCTCAGTAATGTGGTGAAGTTGTTTGAATCCCAAACCACAGGAAGTGGTAGGTTGACATACTTTCTTCCAAGAGCACCACTTTTTACCAGACACGTCCCCGTCCAAAGAAATTTATTAAAGCTTCTCTCAAGAATTTTTTGAGCGGTAATCTTAACGGGCAGGACTTGTAAACCATCA